>JAEANM010004888.1:0-17638 GCA_017656035.1 Myanophis thanlyinensis
TAAAAATTTCTATTAAAAATTCTAAAAATTTTATCAAAAAGTTAAAATTTAATAATTAGAAATTAACTACCCCAAATTCTTCAATTCTTTTACTCTCTTAATGATATTGTATACTTTTCTTCGTTCTCTAATTCATGTGCAGGTCTTTCTATCTTGTCTTGTAATGCCAAACATGGTTCTTTGTGCCACTCAGCTTTTGTATCAATTGTGGGGTAGTGTACATGTTTCATTGGCATATGTTAGAACAGATAGCACACAGATCAAAAACTTTTCAGGCATAGGGGGAGGTTGTTCATGAAAATTATATTTAGCTTGCCAAATGCCAAATGAACATGCTGTTCAATTTCCTTTATTGTATCATCTTCACATTGTATTCACTACAATACAAATGTAGTGAATAAATAATTGGACCATCTATGGCGTTTTTTTCAAAAGACATCCACATTTAGATCTTTCCCCCCAATTTTGACCTGCATTTGGTTGGATAGGACCCAATGCTCAAGTATGTCAAGGTCTTTCTGAATCTTGAGTCTATCTTCCAAAGTGTTGGCAATGCTCCTCCCTCGAGCTTGGTATCATCTGCAGATTTGATGAGTTTCCCTTCTATCCCCTCATCTAGATCATTTATGAAGATGTTGAAGACCACCAGACCCAAAACAGAACCTTGAAGTATCTCACTGTGTGTTTCTCTTTACATAGATGTAGCTCCATTGAGGACTACACACTGAATGCATTTGGTCAGCCAATGCAAATCCATGTGGTAGTAGTATCTCTTCCACATTGTTCTATATTATCAAGAAGTAGGCTATAGTCTATTTTGTCAAATGCCTTACTGAAGTTTAAGAATACCATATTCACAACATCTCATTGATCAACTAATTTAGTCACTTTCTATCAAAGAAGACAACAAAGCTTCTCTGGCATGATCTGTTTTTAACAAGCCCATGGCTCCCAGAAAATCATCTTCTTCATTTCTAGTTGCTCACAAATCCACTGCTTGATCATCTTTTCCATGATTTTTCAAGGTATTGATTTCAAGCTGATTATTCTATAGTTTTCTGGATCCTTTTTTTTTTTTTTTGCCTTTTTTGAAGATTGGAACCACACCCACTCTTTTCCAGTCCTCTGGCAGTTCCCCTGTGTTCCAGGATCTCTGAAAGATTTCATTCGGTGATTCCAAGATCACATCTGCCAGCTCCTTCAGGACCTTGGGATTTAAACCATCTGGTCCTTGAGATTTGAATTCATCCAAAGGTGTCTTATCAATTCCTTGCTAATTTGATCTGCATTCCTGTTCTGTCACACACAATGCTGCTTTTGATAGGTTGGGCTATTTTTCCCCCTTTTGCTTAAAGACAGATGCAAAGAAGGAATTAAACAGTTCTGCTTTCTCCCTCCTGCCCATCATCTTCTTGCCATTTTCTCCCACTAGTGAACCAACCATTTCCTTGACGTATTGAAATAAATCTTTTCTTTCTTTTTTTTTGCAATTTTTGGCACTTGTTATAAGTCTTAGTTAATTCCAAACCTTAGCCTTCTTGATTCCCTTTGCATATTTGGACTATTTGCTGGCATTCTACTTTATTATATGTCACTCTTTCCATTTTTTATACTTGTCCTTTTTGTCCTTCAGTTTGTCAGTGAGCTCTGTGTGCAATCATGCTTGTCTGCAGCCTCTTGTTTTTCTTTCTCTTAGTATTGTTTTTATTTGGTCTTTATTATTTGTTTTTCAGAGTAATCCAAGCATCTCATACTGTTTTCCCTCTAGGATTTCCATCCATAGAATCCTTCCTATTCTCTCTCTAAAACACCAGTCTGATTGTTCAGTTACCTGGGCCTGCATTGTGCTGAATTCTAATATGATATTGTCATTCTCCCTCAAAGTTCTTACAACTTCTACTTCCTCAGCCATTTAGTTTTTATTAAGAACTAGCTGGATACTCATGCTTCACAGTGAAACTTCAGGCTATGCAGGAGAAATTTTGTTCACAATCCATTGGCTCAGTATTGGTTGGTGATTGAAACACATAAGGGATAATAAACAATAAATTAGATGGGCTTAAGCCCTTTAATCCCACCAGAAAACCTGGTTTTTTGGTCTATGTAGCCAGGCTAATTATTTGCACAGCATAGACTTTCAATTTGTTCCTCAGATGAACTGCTCAGGACCTCCCTGTAAACAACATTCCTGGTTTTGCCCTCTGGCTGGAGGATGACCAGGCTGTCAGGTGAATTGATTCTGGAGCACACTACATACAAAACTGGGAGAAACAGTCACTCATCAAATGCACACCAGCCACTTTCAAAGTCTGTCCCTGTGCCTTCTTGATGGTAGCGCACCTTAACAGGAAATTGTAGATGTTTGAAGTCAAAGTGGTAGTCTGATGGGATCAGAGGAATTTGGGGTATGATCAGTTTCTCCCTGATTGATGCCTGTTAAAATCGTGGCTTCGATTACATGTTTCTACAGTCTTCACCTGAAGCCTGGTGCCATTGCAGTTTCAAAGGGGTTAATCAATCTGAGGTTCATATTTAAAACCAGGCAATACTTATTAGTCCAAGGCATTGATCTCATTTGTGTCTGATTAATGTAGGGGTTATTAGATGCATACTTTATTACAGCCTGTCTACTGACTTGGGGATGAGTTTGACGATACTTTTTCCCAGCTTCCCTTGTGTTTTTCTAATCACATCTGTAAATCTTTTCCTGCGTTTTCCCCCACTTTTCTCTTTAACTGCTGTTACAGTAGAAGGAACAGATTTGTCTGAACTGAGGATCCCATCCCATCCGATTTCAGTAATAGCTGTAATATTGAACCTCCCCTCATGTACCAGGACTAAAATGTGGTTTGTTAGGCAGGTTTGTTGCAGAAACCATTTTTGTACATTTGAATTTGTGGTTAATATAAATTACATTGAATCTTGGATAAGATTGGTATATAAATTGTTATATGACCAAACAAATAAATAAAATCATCAAAACTAATCCAAACTTACATTAGTATGTTTCAGCATTACATATACTTAATTACAAATGTTTCTTATAAAAACAATGGTGTCAGGGTTCCACATAACATCAGCAATGCAATCAGAACTCCAAAGAGACAGAAGTCCTTAGAATAAGATTTTATTGAAGACATTGTATTGGCATGGTCTGGAGAAATCTTGAATCTGAAATTCCCAGGCTTTCTCTACCAAAGTAAAGTGAAAGTTCCTTGCCATTCATTTTCACATGTCAACTTCCCACCAATTCATTCAAAGAGACATCAAAGCTTCCCTCCAGAGCCAGCCCCTACCAGATGCGAAGTAACCAGTGAAAACTCTCATGAGAAACTTTTAAGAAGAATGTAAAACAAGATAACAGTCTCCGAGTTCGTTCTCTCAGACTACGACTCACCAACTCTTCAATCTTGGAAAAAAAATGTGCCAAAACTAAAAGAGCTACAGTAACATTTGAAAAAGCACAGAGTAATAAATTCCCAGCATAGAATATTCATTTTAGGCTTGACAGGCTGCCTCCCTCTTCAACGAAAGGCATTTTCCTGCAACAAACATTAATACAAATCAGCAATACCCTCCACATAACCTCAACCATCCCTCCTGCCCAGGAGGTCCCTTGGGTTTATCAGGGAACTTCTCTTGAAACTTCCTAATCAAATGGTCTGCCTTAATGTCCCAACTTTTAACCCAAGTGGCTTCGGACACAGGGTAGCCCTTCCACTAGACTAGATACTGCCTCGGAATATTTTTGAATCTAGTATTTTCCAAACTTCATAATGTGTTTGCCCCTGTACTATTATGGGGCCAGGGGGTGTTTGTGGTTTCAGTTGGTTTGGAATTCCACGTGACGTTTTAATAAGCTGCTGTGGAAAACTGAACTTTCCCTAACAATCTGGGAAGGCTCAGCTGGACTGTCACCGGATTTATTATTTTTTCTATGGGGATAGGCCCTAGAAACTTTGGGCCCAACTTCTTACTTAGTAGTTTCAATTCCAGGTACTTAGTGGACAAGTACACTCGCTCTCCCACTCTAAATGGAGTTTGATCACTCCGATGCTTGTCGGCTTGCTTTTTATATGCCTCAGCTGATTTCTTAAGAGCAGCTTTAGTTTTTTTCCAAACCCTCCTTAAATGAATCCATTCATTCTTGCAAGGACATAGAAGAGGGGGTTTCTCGGGGTAGTTCCGGCATAGGGACAAAGGTTACCTGGAATGGTGTTAACCCCATGCTGCTGTGTGTGGCGTTATTGTAAGCAATCTCTGTGAATGGTAACAGGTCCGACCAGTTGTTTTGTTGGTAATCCACGTAGCATCTCAAATATTGCTCCACCAGGGCATTCACACATTCAGCGGCTCCATTCATAGCCGGATGAAACCCCAAGCTAAGTCCTTGAGCCAATCCTATCAACTTCAAAAATTGCCTCCAGAACTTCATGGTGAATTGAACTCCTTGGTGAGAGATCACTCATTTCGAGGCTCCGTGCAGCTGGTAGACATGCTGGATAAACAGCTTCTTTTCCGACAGGAGGCCAGGGCATGCCACAAAATGGGCTTGCTTGGATTGGATCAATCACAGACCAAATGACCATTTCCCTTCACTTAATGGGAGGTCTATGATGAAGTCCATTGCAATTTCCTCCCATGGCTAACAGAGTTTGGCCACCATTTGTAGAAGGCCTGGAGGTTTTCCGGGTCTGCCTTTCATTGCTGCACAGACAACACAGCTTTTTACTCTACCTTGGGTTTGAGGCATGGCCACCAAAATTGTCTACGCACCAGGTGGAAGGTCTTGAGGAAGCAAAGTGACCAGCCAATTTTGCATCTACCACTGTTCCAGGATTTTCATGCATAGGCTGGTCGGGATGTAGATTTTGGTGACTTTCCAAGTGAGGCTTATCTTGGACAGTGAGGGAATCTCAGTTGTCAATGAACCAGGGATGAGTTGCCAGCGCGGCGACTATGTCATTGGTCAGTGGGTGTGGGTCCCTTGGAGTTTGGCAGCAGCTCTGGGCTCTTGTAGTGACCTGGGCTGCCGGCTGAAAAGGGGATAGCACTGTCTGAAAAATCTCCCTTTTACTATTGAGTTGTGGCTTCCGGGACAACGTGTCAGCGAGGATATTCTCCCCCCCCCCCGGATGTGTTTCAGTTCAAAATCAAATTGCTTGAAATATTGTGCCCAATGCACTTGTTTGAGTGATAGCTTCCTCAGGTTTCGGGTTGAGGGCTTGCACCGCTTGCTTTGCAGATTTTCCCTCGTCTTTAGCTTTGTGTGGTAGGGCCTTCTTTGGCTTTGCTGCAGCTGTGGGCCTTGCCTGTGGGAGTGGAGTGGGCACAAGGCATTCAGATGCTCAGTAGCCAAGTTCACTTGCTGCACGGGGGCCTCTCTGGCTGGGAGGGCTCCCAGTGCTGCTGCCTGCTTCCCTGCAGGGTTCCTCACCGGTTTCATGGTGGGGGCTTTCCAATGGGGGTAGATCTCAAGGTGCATCACCACAGTCAGGTGATACTGGTCCTGGATTCACTCCAGAGCCCCCCTTATCCTGCATGCTTTTCTGAGTTCTTGATCCAATTCCCCTTTGTAGTAGTGGATCAGCAATCATTCAAGCCAGCTTTCTGGTCACCTGGCAGAATTCCCAGATGTATTCTTTGGGGTGCTGGCCACTTTGCTTGAGCTCCTTAATCTCCGCCTCTGCTTCTTCATGGTGCGCAATGTCTTTGAAATGGTTGCACAATGCTTGCATGAACTCATTGAAGTCCTCTAATTTGGGCGCCCCTTGGTTATTCATTTTGGTGACCCATTCTGCTGCTTCCCTGTCGTTCATCCCCTCAGCAATCATGGACGTTATGTCCCGTTCAATAGGGTAGTGGTGCCCGTGGGTGTCAAAATGTATTCAGATGTGGTTTAGGAAGTATGCAAACTTCACGGGGGTCCCATCAAACGTTGCCTTGAAAGAGGGCAGTTCAGGCACTGCGGCTGGCAGCTGCAGCACCAGCTGGGCCTGTGCAGCCTGCAGTGGCATTTGTTGTGGGGGTGCCAGTTGTGGCAGCACCAGGGCTGGTTGGGCTGGCACCCACTGTCACTGGACCCATCTCTGTCCTGGATAGAAGGCTCATCCTGGTGGTTTCTGCGCTGTGGGCTGGAGCAGGGGCATCTGATGCATGCTGGGGGGCCCTGCCCCGTGTGGTGGGCCTTGCAGGCCCAGTTGCAGTATTGGTCCTCTTCCAGTGGCTTCCACTACTGGCAAGCCTTGCTGGGGGCTCCCTTGTAGCCCCCCATGTCCTGTATAGGGGGTGTGTGCCACAATAATTGCTCCCCCCTTGTCTGAATCACAAAGGTGAACTTCAGCTGGGGGAGCACCATCTGGCCAGTCCAGAGTAGTCTTCCTACGCAGTTGCTCCAATGGCTCCTGAAGGCATCACATTGACACGACATGGGCAGGGAGCAGGATGGCACAGCTTTTTGGCTCCAGTGCTTCCAAGCTTGGCTTCTCCCTCCAACCAGATGTTGGGTGAGGCACAGGGTGAATCTCAGCCTCTGGGACAATTGGCAGCCCCAGACTGGCCATTCCTCCACCAGATGGAGTTGGCTCTTCTTGGGCGCTCGACCAGATCAGCTCTGCTTTAGGTCAAACCCCTTGCAGAAGTTTGGGCTCTGTGCCTGTCACTCCTACGATGGTGGTCAACATCATCTCCATCAGGTTGGCCGACTTATGGAGGACTGCTGACACTGCTTCTGCAGGTGAACCTGCTGTGGTGTTTCTCTCTTCCATCTTCCTTGAGCTCTTGCTCAACCCGAGGATTTGAGAGAGCACCCGGGGCTCAAGACACCAGCCGTCAATATCGACGGATTTTTCTTTTTGTGGGATTCAGGATAATGTCAAGGTTCCACACAACATCAGCAATTCCAAAGAATCGAAAGTCCTTAGAATAAGATTTTATTGAAGACATTGTATTGGCATAGTGTGGAGAAATAGCGACCTTGGGGAAAAAAAGTGTCAAAACGAAAAGGGCTACAGTAACATTTGCAAAAGCACAGAGTAATAAATTCCCAGCATAGAATATTCCTTTTAGGCTTGACAAATGGTGTTTTTCAGATAACTGAATTCTATTGTTTTCACCCATAAAAAAGCAAAAATTACTAAATATCAACTGTATAAATTTGACAGAACCTAAAATTAATAAAATAATAAAAACTATCTTATAAACATTGTGTATTTTTATATGCTTACTTTTAGCTTTGCGGATTCATGTAAGTGGTTCCACTATTGATATTCTGAAGAGGACAGACTGTCAGTTCCAATATGAAGAACGAGGAGAAACATATTTGAAGGTAATTTATAGCCACATATTCATAATTTTAAAAATCTGCTTACAGTGAACATTTATTTAAGAACTACATAGCTTTTAAAATATAACTTATAGCTCAGTTGTGTCCTGACTATTTAAAGGTAGGCTTCACTTAACATCCATTCAGTCAGTGACGATTTGAAATTACAACAGTATGGAATGAGAGGTATTAATGATGGATCCTGATAGTTATACCCATTGCAGAGTCCCTGTGGTCACTTGATTGTGATTTGAGTAATCAATGATCAGATCACAAGTACAACATCACAGCATTCCGTGGTCACATGATCACTTCTGTGGCCTTCACTGCCATTTTCTGACAAGCAAAATCAATGAAGAGGCTAGCAGGAGGTCACAAATGGTAAACATGTGACTGTGGGATGCTGTAACATGGGATTCATCTAACTATGGCAACTGATATTGCTGGAACATTCATCATAACTTGGCAAATTGCCTTACACCTGCAGTAACTCAGTGTGGTGCCTTACAACCATTTAGTGACATAGTTGCTGGTCCCAATTACGCTTGGTGAGAATTATTTGTAATAAATCTTATTATGTGACCTTGGATTGGGAAATACATTCCTGATTTGCAGCAGTGAATTTGTGATAAATTTTTGAATTTTTTTGGGTAGGGAAGGGGGGCTGTCCATGGAATAAGGAATTTGTGATGAATATCTGTGGAGATTCTCAGTCATCCAGGTCATAGTTTCCTCAAAAGGGCTTTTTCAAAAGGCAATTGGACTGTTTTTTCCTTGAGGAAGAAGACATTTCGCTTCTCATCCAAAAAGTTTAATAGGTTCTGACAGGATGGGAGGGGTTGGAAGCATCACATTTCTTTTGTAGTCATCTGGTCATAATACTCTTCCTGAGAGGTCTTAAGGCCATTTGGAGGATTTATTTGTGCCCTCAGGCTCACCTGTATGCAATTCTTGGAACTACTGCAAAGGCTGCATTGTAGGCAGAAGATAGGCGGTGTCTTATCCCTCCCTCTGTTGAGAGAGGGCTGTCCAGTATTAACATAATGGTCCAGCACTGGTTTTAAAGAGGGGTAAAAAGGCCATTTATATTAACATTGAGCAGTTTCACCCACCCCACCATTTGCACAGATAAAACTCTCCAAGTGATTTCAAGCCCTTTTTAGGGAGAGTGCTAATGACCAGATGACTGCCAAAGAAACACACACATCCCATCCTGTCAGAATTAATTCTTCCTTGGCTTTGCCCCCATCAGTTGCCCCCATTAAGCTTCTTTTATGAGAAGCAAAACTTCTTCTTCCTCAGGGAAAAAATAGCCCCATTCCTTTTATGGTGACGAATTTTGGAATTGCTTACTTTATAAAATAGCATCTTGTCCAAGGCCTTTTTTTCCTTCTCCTTCTTTTAATTGTCATGCTAGCAAATGCTGAAGTTGAATTAATCACAACACAATGTATTATTTTATGTATTTATATTTTGTGTGTTTAAATAATTTGCTTTTTTAAAAAAAATCATGCAATATAGTAAAAACAATAATTATAATAGTTAATAATTAATTATAAGCCTATCATTTCATATTAGGGCAAAGGAACTGAGATTACATATTGGCTGACAGGTGTGAAGGATCAGCAATATAATCTTCCATCGCCTCCTTCTGCGTAAGAGTTATTTTTTTAAAAAAAAAAAAACTGTGATATTAACCAGTGTTCAATATCAGGGTGTGCTTTTGCATTGTTGATAGTTTTTGTTTTCCTTTTGATAGGGAGAAAAATAATCTTTTGCAGTTATGTTTTCTATTTGTTGTTTTTGGAGTGCTTTTGGAGGACAGGTTTATTCATTCCCAAACTAACTTCGCCCCCTGAAAAATATAGAGACACATAAAAAAGTACATTCTCTCTCCAGGTGAGCTTGACTCTTGGGATATATGTGTACACTTCCATGTTGTATTCAGGAGAGTGGCTTGCAACTGTTTTTTTTTTTTTCAAGTTTTTAAATTTATTTTATATTGCATATACATATCAATGCACGAACAGTGTGGCACCTGGGTGCCATACATTTTGGTACAAGTAAAAATAGTAATCCTGTTCATGGTTGTTACATTTATCCAGCTTATACATTTCTAATAATAATACACATTTATATTAGGTTATAATCTTTCATTTTTTCATATTGTTTAAACATTCCTGGTATTACCGCCACAATTTCTAAACCTCCCTCTTGTTGTTATATTAATCTCATTGTATAAAAACGTGTATATTGTTATTCCCCTTTACTCTTATTTCTATCTCTATTCTGACTTTTATTCATGTCACCATTGTATTAAAAGACGTTTCCTTCCTATCTTTCATCTCTCACCTGCTTTAATCCTTTAATTCATGTTCATATTTCCCTTATTTAACTCTTCACATCTAATTATATTAAAATTTCATCCTTCTTTGTTTCATTGTTCAGTGTTTCAATGTACAGTTCTGATACCAATCACAATATTATTTAAGCATACAGGGTAGATATATTCATATTTTTTGAATTCATCCAATCTATATAATTCTGTTATGAATACACTGCTGTATGAACTCCCTCTATTCTCTAGCTTTTAAACAGCATTTATAGGAATAGAATTATTGATGGATAGAAATGTATAATTAAAATATTTACTGTTATTAAATCACCAGGGAGAATCAGCAGCGTTTGCAGGCTGACTTTGATGAAATGATAAAGGACTCATTGCAAAAAAAACCAACGGGAGATTGCCAGATGCAAGAGATTTCGTGCATGATTAGCTACTGCAAAGGTAGCCTGGAATATCTGCAATTGGCTACTACAGAACACCCTGCCACGTATCTGTGAAACTAGATAGGAACAAGTTAGGAATAAAATTATTTTACGTTCCCACCATCACCACTCATTTACAAGATTGAGGAGAGCAAGTCTGATTAAAAACAATGTTGCTCATTCCTTTAAGGATCATTAATCAATAGGAGTCTGATAGCACCTTTTCAAGCTAGCAAGCATTATTAAAAGGTATACAAGTTTTCATTACTACAGTTTGTTTTTTAATATAATGTGTTAGTTGTAACAATGCTTGGCTACCATAGACTAACATGACTCTCTACAAGTATCTGCTGTATTTGCATATCATTAACTAATAAACTATGAGAAGATTCCCTTTGTTGCATTCCAACATGCAGATAATTTAATGCAAGATACTTCTGCTGGTTTATTAGAGCCTTTACTAGTACACTGCTTTTTGGATACATAGGGAAAAAAAGAAACAGCAACATCTTTATTTATGGTTACAGGAAGAATTTTATCTGCCATTTAAAATCTGTTAAGGCATTGATTTTTCATGATTTATTTGTTATATATGTTTGGTAGTGTAACCAATCCATTTGAAAATACAATAAAACTTGTGGATTATCTTGTAGCACTAGTTCTTATCATGTTATGGAGGAAATATGAATATCTATCTCCATAACAACACTCACGTAGTTGAGATATATTTACAGGCAGACAGTTATGTGGATGTTGGCATTTTGTTGCTGTCCTATATAGATTTTTTTAACTACATGAGTTTATTTTGTATTTTATAACATTGAGATTACTTATTACTTACATACAACTGAGAATACTTGTATGCTGGAAGATCATTTGTGCGGCAAGACAACAGGATTCAAAATGCTGCAAAGAAAGAAAAAGCTGCCCATTTTGGAGTTCTACTAGCAACACAGTTGATAATTTGGGTATCACTGTTATGCTATGATTTTGTTTTCATAGCAGTATTACAACTGTCTTCATTTTTAAAAACTCAAAATCATGTTTTATGCATGTTTTGTTCATTTTATTTCTTTTTAGGAAGCATATCCTGCTGTTTTGAGGATGAGAAGTTAGCAACAAAAACTTTTAAAAAGCTGTTTCGTGGGACTGCTGTTCATTTTTCTATTACATCAAATAATTAGATTATCCTGTGTCAAAAATATAAAATAAAATGGCTGCTACCATCCCACTTGGAAATAATTGTGAAATCCACCAAGTATTGCCATAGTCTTCAAAATACATGGCATCAGTGTTAGTTGAAGCCAAATACTGTATACTTACCAGAATATGGACATACTTTTTTATTACTTATTTTAATCATATGGTGTCATTATAGAGCATATTTTATTATATATTTTTGCTCAAGTTATAAAACAATATAGCAGGAGAAAAATAAACTTTCAAATTTGAAAAAATACAAAGGAAATAGCACATAAAAGAAAAAAAGGAGAGAAAACTATTATTATTTATCAACACATAAATAGAGTTTGGTTCCCAAATACACTGCAGCCCACAGTTCTTATTTATTCATTTAATTTTGGTTTAAATCCATAGATGAAAGCTGGGTAATCACACAGTCTAGGGTTGATTGTCATTTTTTTTTTATGGGATTAGGTTCAACATGTCATGTCCTATAGGAGTTATGATCTCCAGCATCAGATAGGGAGGGGATATGCACGTCATATCCAATTAGGGTCATGACCTGGTAGAGTATACATCCGAGGAGGATTTGTTTACTTTGACCAGATTCACTTAATAACCATATTATTAACTTAACAATTTCTGTGATTCACTTTACAACTGTGGCGAGAAAGGTAATAAAATGGGGCAAATTCACAACTGTTTCACTTAACAACAGAAATTTGGGTTAAATTGTGGTTGTAAATGGAGGAGTACCTGTATACTTTCTCCAAGATGATCTCTGCAGTTCTCTACAGTTTTGTTAGAAGTTAGCACCCACCACTCTCCTAGAAAAAAATGAAATATTCCAGGAAATATTAAAAGGCAGAATATTTCCCCTAAATAGAAAATAGAAATCTTAAGACTGAAACTCAGCCCCAGCTCTTGCCTTCCAGCAGATTATTTGGTTATTTGGAAGACAACAGACTGAGCTAGCTTTATTTGCAACTAAAAGGCCCTCACCCTCAGGTCATTATGGGATTGCCCAACTGTCCACATGGCACAGACAAAAGCTTCAACCAAATTTGAATCATGACCCATAACCACATGGGAGTCTGACAACCGATCAGGATACTTGCCCTTGCCACAGGAACAGAAAGCAAGGTCATAGCCCAAGAGGGTATAAATCTATCCCTTTCCCTCACTTTCTTCCCCTTTTCACCCAGAACTTCAAACCTGCTCCACCAATAAACCATCCTTCCAAGCAGTCTCCATGTTTCCAGTGTCTTTCTCCCCACTTGGAACCGAGCCCACATGGACATTTCTTCCAACAGTTTTATCACCATTTAATGGCATAAATATTATATGGTGGTTTATTTGTTTAAATGGAATTATAACCACACATCCATATCTTTTACCATTACCAAAATCTAATTTTGCAGAATTACAAAATGAGAATTCTTGTCAGATTCAATTTAAAAATCCTACATTTTTAGAATTGGAATGGCTTTAAAATAACTAAAATTGTAAAAATAGAAAGGGAGCTCAATCTCAGCCATATCACTTTAGGAAGCTGGCCTACGTTTGTTTGAAAAACATCAGATCTGCCCAAGAAAAGTATGATAACATTGTATTAGGGAGATCTATCATAATTATAGGAATTTTGCTTAGGAAAGTTATTGATCCACTAAATGCTTTCAAGCCAAGCTTTTGCTTTTATCAAACAAGCAATTTAACTATAGGGGTTTTTACTCATTTTTTACCACACCTGGAAAATGCTTTTTCTTTTCACACTTTGTTGTACTTTTCTGTTATATTTCTGTAAGCTGTCTTTAATACTGAAAGGCACATCATCAGTAACTGGTTTAAACATGCTTGAGATAAACACATGTCCATCATTCAACAAAAATAATAATAATGAATTGTAAAAGGCTTAGAACAGCTTACATACTGCCAATATTTTTAACATCATCAAAAAATTCGTATCTGTCTATCCCAGATCCTTGGAAAGGACTAAATAGGTGGATAAAAATGCCAAATCCAGTCTGAATACATGGCTGATTGTGCAAAGAACATATTGTAATTAAAAAGTAATAAAAAGAAAACATAAAGAACTCAAAGGACTGATTTGATGGACCACTAGGTCTTTTTCTGCTGTTTTCTGTTTCACATATTTCCATGTTTTGTTTACTCAAACATATCCATGAAGAGAATAAGGGGGAAGCTAGCATCCATTAAAATCTTTGTAACCCTCAAGATATAACTGTGTGATGCCAAGACTCCAGTCAAAAGTGTAACACACTTTGTTGAGTTCAACTTTTGAGGTGTGTAGAAGAATACCATCCCGTGTCCAAAAATCTCCCGCTGAAATACCAAGCAGACCTGACCCTCCTTCCCTTCAAAACCCCAGACAGTTTCGGCCAGGTGTTGAGATTTGCTTAAAGGTTTCCGGGTTAATGACTTAAGAGTCTGGGGACATTAAAAATAGGTCAAGACATCTTACTACCTTTGCTTCCCTGACACTGTAACAATCGCAATAATAATAATAATAATAATGCTCGACGCTCGGGCGGAGAGCTTTTTCGCTTTCTAATCCACCCCGCCTAAGAGAGGGCGGACCTCTTGTGCCGCCCAGGGCAGCGGCCGGGGAAGAGCTAGGCGAGTAATCTTGCCCCACTTTCGGACCGCCTCAGAGGACTCGGCATGGTCCGCTTCGGCAGCGCCTCCTCCTCGGACAATCGCCGCCAGCGGTGCTGGAGCTGGTACTGGGGGAGACTTTTACTTCTCTGGGCCGTGGCAGAAACTCGAGCAGGTGAGAAGGCAGCCGCTTGACAGGACAGGCAAAGAAAAAGCCCTTCTCCTGGCCACTTCGCCGTTGGCCCGCGAAGGGGCTCGGGCTGAGGCTGCCGCGGGAAGAGGCGCCGGGCTCCCTCCGCAGGATCCCGCCAAGAGAGCATGAGCCGGCCACTCGGCAATCCCTGCGTTACCGCGCAGCCGGGAAGTCTCGCTTTTGCTTTTCCTCTGCTCTGCATCGTGGAGAAAGAGGGGGTGCTCCGTCGGTTCCTCTCGGATCTCCTCCGGCTTAAGCGAGCCTTTAAAAAAACAAGCAAACCTCTATTTGGAAATGGCGCGTCCAAATACGTCCAGAATTCCTAGTCTAAATTTTAAAAAGAAACGTATTTTTTAAAACAATCAGAATAAGTGAGTACATGGAACGGAGCAGTTTCGAATTCGACTTTCAGTTTGTTGGGCTTTTTTGCCTAATGAGTAAAAATAGTAAAAAGTAACAAGGAGCAACACTTTTTCTCTGGCATTCTCCTTTTTTGAAGGGTAATTCTTTGCTGCATATATTATAAAGCCATGTTTCCTAGGATTAAATCCTGAACTGAATTGAAATCAATAATAAGCAAAGATTATTTAGAGTTTGGGGGACAAACTACAAACAAAAATCAAAACTTTTAGTAAGTCTTCCACCCCTCCTTTATTTTCAAGAGGCAAATATATTCCTGTTCCATTATTGGTGAAACTGCTTACAATATATAATACAGAAGATACCTGTATACAGTACATAGTGTGATTCCAAATAAACTTTGAAAACTACATTTAAATTTGTAAACAAAAGGTAGAACTGATTGCCCGCTAATTTGGATATTATTCTTTTAAAAAAGCAAATTAGAAAAAGAAAGCCTGTTGATCCTAAAAATTATTACTGCAATATTAAAAGAGAAGATGGTTTGTGATATATCATGTAACCTTGGGTTTCAGCTAATTTTACAGTAAACGCTTTGTAGGCTGAAAATATAATTTTTAATTAATATATAGAGATATGTGGGCACCATGGATTAAGAGAGTATATAAACTTTATATAATTCTAATGAGTGCTGAAATACATAAGAGATAAAATAAATTACCATGGGAAAATATTTTGTAACTTTATTTGCATATTCAGCCAGCACATCTGCAGACAGTAGCCTGGATAGATTGGCTACTAGAATAGAGAGTTTCTCTGCCCATATTTATTTGTATTGTAACTGCCTTGCAATGGAAATTTTGGACTCAAATATGGTTGTAAGTTGAAGAGTACCAACAGATAGACCCTTGCCTGGCATAGAAGGATTAAATAGGAAGGTAAGTTGTCAAGTGAATTCTCTTAAGAGGAGCAACTGAGTGGTACTACCAAGAAGACTATCTATAATTAAGTTGATCCAAAAGGCAAAGAAGGCACTCTGATAAGTATACTGATGGGTAGATACATAATACAGATTTTTAAGCATCTTGGTTTAATGGAATGAAGGATCTTTAAGATTAGAATTATTAATGATTTGAATTTGGGCTGGGTTTGGACCTAAGGCACAGTTTCTCAACCTTGGCAACTTTAAAATATGTGGCCTAACTGATTTCTGGGAATTATTCATATATCTTAAAGTTGCCAAGGCTGGGAAACATTGATATAGGGAATGGCAGGACAGTTGACAATAATGTTTTAATACTCACTCATAATAGTCATAATAAGAAACTAAAAATATACTTCTATATCTTTTAAAATAATTTGGTGATATCAGTAGATTAAATAATATCTATAAATTATGAACCTCTTCCTTAAGAGAGATTGTAAAACTTGGGGAACAGCTCCTTCTTTGGATGAATTACAATCTACAAATGTGTTTTAAAAACTGTTTTAGCTTATTGATTTTTCTCCACTCCTTGACCATGTCACAAGCTGATTTACGATTTTCATCTGATTTGTTTAAAAGTTCTAAAATCAGATAACTTTTCAATTGAAGTAGTTTAGAAAAAAATAATCTTATCAATGAGTGTCAAGAATTATATGATAATATGTGACCTCTTCCTTTTTTATGTAGTATTCAAAATTCTCATTTTCTCAAATAGTCAGAAATTATTTTAAAAATAATTAAATTTAGTTTTATCCATATAATTTTATTAAAACTTTTAAGAAAGAAGATTTTAAAAACTAATAGAAATTAATATAAAAAGAGAAGGCGAGATCAAAGAAAGAACTAAAATGCAAAAGCAAAGAAAGCAAATACAAAGAAGCAACCTCTGGGCTTCTTCACATCAGTTATAAGTATAATTATAAATTATACTATAAATTAAATTATAAATTATACTACTTGGTTGCAAAATAGCTTATTTTCCCCCATAAACTATCCTGACTCGCCATCAAAACAGTAAATCATAAGTTCTTTTTTCCTGTTTCTCACAAAAAGTCTATAAGGGATTTCTAGTTAGCAATAAATATAAATACTGTTTTTTTCTCTCTAACTGATAAGTCAATATGGCTATTTCTGCAAGTTCCATCATCTTTACCAATCAAATCTTTCCACTTTTGCACATATAATAATATTGGTGAAGTTGTCATGTTTAAAAACAAAATTTCATACTTTTCCCCATCTTACAGATAGTTCTCGACTTAAAACAGTTCACTTAGTGACCATTCAAAGTTACAGTAGCACTGTAAAAGTGACATGACCATTTTTCATTTATGATTGTTGCAGCATTCCCACGGTCATGTGAATTATATTCAGATGCTTGAGAACTGACTCACATTTCTGACTGTTGCAACGTCCGAGTCGTATGATCACCTTTTGCAACCTTCTGACAAGCAAAGTCAGTGGGGAAACCAGATTCATTTAACAAATGTAACTAACAATTGCAGTGATTGTTGTTAAATGGGGCAAGACTCACTTAACAAATTTCACACTTAGCAACGTACATTTTGGGCTCAATTATGGTTTTAAGATGAGGATTACCTATATTTATTCTCTGATTTAGTGTTTGTATTTGAATACAAACTTTATGACTTTTTTTTCCAAGTCCACCAAGCATAGTAAAACATTTCTTGTTTTTCACTTTTCCAACATAAATTTGTAATGACTTTATACATTTTAAGGAATTTCTCTGGTGACGTATACCAATACATAACTTTATTAAAAAAATTCTTAAGATCATAAAATACAGTAATATAAATTCCAATTTTTTCAACCACATTTTCCCATTGTTTCAAAAACCCAAAGTAGTTGAAATTAGTTGAAATTTTCATGATTAAAATACCTGTGTTTATTTTCAAGAATACTGTATATCTTAGTATTCTTAAGTTATACTGTTACTTTGAGTGGTAGATTGGAAAAGAATAGAGTATGGGTATGATCCCCTTACCAAAAGCCACTTTTATATAGTGGTCAAGGCATCTGGCTGGAGATTTTGAGTTCTTGTTCCAGCTTTTACACAAAAGAGGCTGGTGACCTTGGGTCAGTCACTCTTTCTCAGTCCTAAGAAGGAGGCAATGGCAAACCACTTTCGAAAAATCTTGTCAAGAAAACATCAGAGACTTGTCCAGGCAGTTGCTAGAAGTCAAAGCTGACT
>JAEANM010004889.1:0-20220 GCA_017656035.1 Myanophis thanlyinensis
TGGGATTTTCAATTGCAGCACACATTTCAAACGTTTGCTGTGAAATAATGGGCAACGATACAAACCTCCCACTAGCATGACTAGATGCAGACTGAGCAGCAGACACACAGACCAAAGATGGCTGCGCTAGCTCTGCCCCTTCTTGCTACAGACAAAAACGTAATCTATTTTGTGGATAGCCCTCTTATCTGTGATCATAAAGCAAGTCCTGCAATGGAATCTACTAGATTCTAGTGGACTCCAGTAGTATCAGGCACTTCATTCAATGCAAACTCACAATTTTTCCCTTTGAAAAATAAAAAAACAACTATCCTCTGTGAAAGGAAACAGTTTTCAAATTGCTGTATGGTATGTGTAAAAAATATGCCACTGCCTTGGCAGCCAACAAAGTTTCATGGAATACAAACTTGCTGGAGTGATTTTTAGAAGGGAATCAACTTTTAACATTTCTGTTTTCCGAGTCGGCATATCAGTAGTTTTAATTTCTAGCCAAATGCAAACTTTCTCTCCCATTGCTGCTAAGCTGCTCATTCAAATCAAGAAAAGGAATTTGGTGAATAAAATACTGAGCGAGAGTGCATAAATTCTTATTTCATTGTGTCAAATAGTATATCTGGAAAACAATATAGCAGTGGTGGCGAACCTGTCGCATGTGTGCCAGAGGTGGCACTCAGCACCCTCTCTGTGGGCATGCGCGCCATTGCCCCAGCTCAGCTCCACCGTGGTGTTTCTCGCTGCCATTTGCAAATATTTGCAGATGTTTCCCTGCAAATGACAAAACAAAACTCATGAAAGAAAAAGATCTCGCCTCTTGCAGAGCTGCCAGTGTTGTGATGGCCCACCTCCTGCTGGCCAGCTGGTCTTAGGGTCTCCAGCACATGCAGCCTGAGACTTACAGTTTGGGCACTCAATCTCTAAAAGGTTTGCTATCACTGCAATATAGTATTGCAGTTGGTGCACAGGAAGCATTGGTATTTACATCTGATCTGATCTGACATCTGATCTTCCAGATCTTAGAAACTGAGACGTGGTACAACTTCCTCTTTTCTTGCTTATGTTTTACATAATTCTCACCAGCCTGTCCTTTATTGTCTGTTTAGGTTTGAACTATGGGTTTGAACTATGACTTTGGCCCCCAGTCACCGGGAATTTTCTGTACTGTAATGAATGGTGCTTTTAAATGGAAAACTATAGCTTAAATCTGATATTTTACCCATAAAGAAATGTAAATCATTGATGCCAAATTCAGGTTCCAGAAAAGTTTTGATAAAAAACCTCTTCCCCTTGGTTTTTCAATTTTTTTTGTTCTTTGAGAATGTGTTGGACTGCAGCTTCTGTCATAGAAGGTGCTAGGTTGGGAAAAGCAGGTTAAAAGACTATATAAAAAATGGGAAGCTGAATGGTACTTGGTGGGATTAGAACAAAGCTTTTTGTCCATTTCTGACTGATGGAAGTACTCCCTAGTCATGCTGAGTAATAGTTGGATATAGCAGTGCTGTGCTTGTGGTTCTTCAAAATTGACTAGTAACACAAACTGTTCAGCTACCAGTACTGTAAGTGCTTTCATCTTATGCCCTAGAAAAAGGCTGAATTAGAGTAACAATCTGAAATGATGCAATATTGAAGGACTAATCTTGTTTTCTCCTCCCTGTGTTTCCTTCTGAAACATCACAGTAGAATCTGGAAGCTGACAGAAGAAAAGGAAAAGAATCCCAAGTAGAAATGCTGCGTGCAATTCAGTTCCTTTTGTGAGTCAACCTTTTCACCCTTGACTGTTGAGTTGTCCTACAGTGGGGTATAGGAAGAGTGGGAGAAGAACAGGAAGGCATCTAGACCTACTTTACCCCAATGCAGTTAATATCTTTTTCCATCAGCTGTTGGCATCCTGGCGAGGGAAGACAGCAAAAATAGAGTGCTCTTCCAGACTCTCCCTATCAGGCACTGCACACACATAATTAGGAAAGCAGTGATAGGTAACCAAATACAGAAGAAACTAGATAGAAAATTGCATTCAAATATAGCCTTCTACAAACTCAAGGATGAATGGGCAGCACTTTAACTGAGTAGTATGGAAAGGCCCTTAATCTGTAGATGGTGATTATAAGTCATTTTTTGCAGATCAATATATGGTATCAGGATTCAGCCTTCAAGATAAAGGAAAATGGCAACTCCTTACAACTTGTAAAAGGGCATAGGGAACATCTGGGACGGACTGGAGGAAGCGCCGCTGTCAAGGCATTGTTCAGACATGAATCCTTCAAAAAAACCTGAATTGTTGACTGAGATGTTGAGCAAATATCTCACACAGACCCCTCCCGAATTTGTGCAAAGATAAACTGAGTGAGACAGTGAGCACATGGAGACTTGCCAGATTCTGTTGCTATAGCTATACTATAAAAGTAGTTCTAGACTTAGATGGCATTTATTTCTTAGACTGGCCTATCTAATAGGGCTGGCACAATTCTGTAAATGGAAAGTTCATTCTGTTTCTTAGCAAATAAACTTCTAGTCTGACAGAATAGTACTTACTAGAAAAAGTATATGGTAGTACAAGCTTGGGTCCCAATGATATTCTAACTTCATTTCCAATTCTGAAAATAATTAGAATAATATTCTGGAAAGAAAAAGTTTTTCTTGTCACCAAACCTGGCTGGGTTGGTTCAAGGAAAGCATGATTAATCCCACCCCCATATCTGCCCAGCATTAATTAGGACAGATTATGAGACTAAGCTCTTGGCAAAATCTCAAAACAAAAGATTGGCCTACTTTTTAAACAAATGACTTGTCACATCAGCTTTGTTTCATAGGTAAACATGGAAAGAACATTTCCTATTATGGAACTGGAAAGAGTTATTTAGGCCACCAAATTCCCACCCATCTCCTTCACTCAGAGCAGAAATCCAAAGTGAAGCTTTTTAGACAGGTGGCTGCCTATCCTCTGCTTGAACTTGTCCCTGAAATGAAGCCCATCACCTCTCTAACTAATGTAGTCCATTGGTCCTCAGTTCTTCCATTCAGAAATTATTTTGTAACATTCAAAGTCTACTTTTTTGTAACTGAAATCTGTACTTGGTGTTCTGTACTCTGTATCAAGTAAGAACAGAGTACTATAAACCAAATTAGTTGTCCTATACCTATCCATTTGTCTGGTTTTTTTTCTGGGTTCCATTTGGTCTGTCTTAAATTTCATCCTATTATTTTAGCCTATTTAAAATTTCATCCTACAGATAGTCTTGGTTAACAACCATTCGTTCAGCGACTGATTGAAGTTGCAGCATTGCTGAATGAGTGGGACTTATGATTGGTTCTTGAAGTTATGGCTGTTACAGCATCCCCATAGCCATGTCATTGTGATTCAAACACTTGGCAGCAATCAGTTTGCAATTACACAGTTGTAGCATCTCGCGGCCATGTGACCACAATTTCTGATCTTCTCTGCTGATTTCCCATGAGAAAAATCAATGGGAACCTGTCAGGGAAGGTCACAAGTCACTTTCTCTCTCAAGAAGCAGAAGTAGGCTTCAGAGTTCAGGGTGGCCAAAAGGGCAGAGATGGGAGTGGGGAAAGGGAGAGAGAGATGGGTGGTGGAAGTTGAAGCAGAAGCAGTTTGATGTTGGTAGAAGATGAAGCAGAGCAGATCATGACCACGGGGTGCTGCACCTGGTTGTAAATATGGGCAGGTCACAAGTGCCCAAATTTCGATCACATGGCCACAGGAACACTACAACAGTCAGAACTTTTGAGTGTTGGCCATTACGATTCATTTAGGGCTCTATAACTGAACAATCGCTGAACAGGGACTGCTTGTAGCTATGTTACTTCTTTGGAGAAATTGAAAGGTAGTATTCTGCTAGACAGAGAAAAGTGCTCTGTGGAAAAAATGTGATACATCAGATCAAGCTCAACAGGAAATCTCATTGAGAATGAACCAAAGGACACAAAGTTGATGCATCAGTATGATGAGCAAATCATATTTTATTAGTTCAGTAGAAAACACATCTTTCTTCTCTCAAATGGCATCTCATGGTGTTTGTTGATTAAACAATTTAATCAACAAGTTTGTTGATTAAAAGAGAAGGGATGGAGTCTGCTGAGGAATTCTTAGAGTCGCTCTTGAAATAGAAAAAAAAAGCCCATAAAATTTCTTTCAAACATTATAAATGTCTCATTACAACTACATAAAAGTATCAATAAAATGAAAAATAAAAACAAAATCCAAATAAACAGTTCTGAAATAAATGGCACTGTAATTGCCATCAAATTACAGATTCAACAGAAACTCTGGGGAAAAAAAGACGGAAGATGGAAAAAAAAAGCATAAACCTATTATTATCTTAAAGGGCAATGATATCATGCGCAATTATCTCAAGAATCAAAGTCCTGTGTGCTTGGGGAGGTGGCTGGTGTGAAGGTAACAGGTGCTTCACTGCGACCAGGCATGCATTTAGTCCCTTTCCCTGGGTGTTCCAAGCTGTGGGGCCTGCAGAACCTCCCCAAAGGAAATCAGAATCTCAGCCCTCCAAGGATTCTGTCCTGAGGGGGAGAGTTGCAGTTTTCCTTGGCCCGGTATGCAGCTGGTATATAGGATTTTCTGGAAAGATGACAGAGAGAACAGAGACCATAGAGAGATTGTCCTCACAGTTATATAGCACTTAACAATAGCAATAGCATTTAGACTTCTATGCTTCTTCATATTGCTTTACAGCAGGCATGTCAAACTTAGAATCCCCCGAGGGCCATATTGTCACATTTGAGTTATGATGAGGGCCGCACTCTCTTCAATTGGGCTGCAGTGGCTGGGCTCACCCTTGGCAGCTCTTTGGTATAGTGGGACAAGCAGAAAACACACACTGGTGATGGTAGCGCGGGTTGGGTTACAAGCGCCGGCCTTGCCTGATCGGCTCCTCTGACCAGGCTAAGGAGGAGTTGCTGTCACTCCAGGGGAAAGGTGTTTCTCTTGCAACTTGCCCGGGGAATCTCGGAAGCCTTTTTGCTTATTTGTTACATGTCTAGACTGCCTTTTCAACAGTGAACTCAGGACAGTGTGTAGAGTTCTCCTTCCTGTTTACTCAATTTTATTTATTGATTTAAAATATTTTACCCCACTTTTCTGCTCAAGAAGGATCCAAGGTGGCATGTAAAACATTGTCTGTGCGGGCTGCAGGTGCACTTGCAACGGGCCGCATGTGGCCCCCGGGCCGCATGTTTGACATGCCTGCTTTACAGCACCCTCTGGACGATTTACAAAGTCAGCATATTGCTTCCAACAATTTGGGTCCTCATTTTACCAACCTGAGAAGGATAGAAGGCTGAGTCAACCATGAGCTGATCAGGATTAAACACTCGGCAGTGGGCAGCTCTCAGCTCTCAGCCTGCAATACTGCATTCTAACCACTGTGCCACCATGTCTCCTTTCCGGCTCCTACAAGGGCTGGGGATAACAGTAGAGTGACAGGCTACTGTGCACCCTCCCTCCCCAACAAAGGCCATTTTGCCTTTTCTTCTGCCAGAGAGGAAGAAAACAATGCAGAGATTGTTGACCACTTGGCATGTATTCTACCAATCAGCTAGCTGACTATATGGACAGTGGGTTTCCTATGAAGACTGATTCTCCTGTCTGGGTGAGACTCAGAGGATGGAATGGGTGGGGCTGAGGTGAATGGAAAGGGAGTCCTTGACCAGTTGGGTGAGAGTAACAGGAGAAAAGTCCTGTGTGTGGAAGTACGTTTGTGGGTGGAGTGTAGAGAGGTCACCTAATGCCGCTGAGAACTAGTGAAACTAAAATGCCTCAGCATGTCTGGCTTCCCCTTCCTGGGATGGGTGAAGTTCAGGACAATAAGAAGTTCTTGGCCTCAGGAATTGAGTAGGGTACATTGAGAGATAGTGCTACCTTTGAGGGGATGGGGACGGGCTGAAATATGATGGTGACAGATACAAGGAGATATGGTGGAAGACAAGGAGCAGGACATTCCCGGGGAATGAGGGCCTGATGTCTCATATCAATTTCAAGCTCTAGCTTCTTGGTATCCACCTCTATACTCAGTCAGCAGATCTTCAGAAGTCCAGGCTGCTGCTGCTTATTGCCAGATCAGTCAAGGCTTCCCTCAACTGCAATTTAATTGTTGACAAAAGGGATGACCTGCCTGAACTCCTTGACTTCATTTCTGGGTTGGCAATGGAGTTCCCCAGACTTGTGGTCTTGTGGGACGTCGAGCTGTCTTCTTTAGGAGTGGGCTCTGAGGCCGCTTAGGAGTTCATGGCCACCATGAGAGCCATGGTTCTATCCCAGGTCCTCCAGAATCCAACACACATAATAGTATTTGGGAATGACCTTGGAAGACAGAGAACATATGCCAAATGCTCCTCATGTTATACTTTTGGCTTTGTGTTACATAATACAGTCTTGTCCCTTTACAATACAACTTCTAAAATTAGATTTATAGTATTATCATCTAAAATCATCAGAGATATATTTATCCATCAAAGCATATGCCTTCAAAGCCAGGCCATTTTAACTATATTTTGTAGCTTTTCCAGCTCTTACCACTTTTCTAACTGCCAGGAGGCAGTTTTATTTATGATCAATATAATGGAAAACACTGCACAGAATACACACAGTGTAAAAATAGAGACATTTCCTTCCAAGGGTATGTAGAAAAGTCACATCAGACCTTCTTTTTTGAGGGGGGGGGATGATGTAATATAATACTGTATTTCTGTCTCTGCGTACTGAACAGAAGGTAGACTGTATATACCATTCTGATAGTCACTCTTCTGCACTTATTTCTTCTGCACGTTGCAGTCACAGTATGGAATGAAACAACTTGAAAAACGTATTCTGTTTTTCACACTGAGTGCTTGTTTGTAACAGTTTTAGATTAAAGTTCTTTTGAAACACATCTTAGCAAACCATTCTTAAAATAAATTTAGTAGGAAAGAAAGGAACAGGATGACATTGTGCTGCGACTACTGCTACTGAATTAACTGATCTACTGCAGTAATTGGCAAATCTTCCTAATAAGACCACTCCATGTGCAATTTTGTCTTCAGGTTCTATATAAGAAACATATTTGAGTAAAGAACCTCATTTGTTAAGCACGTTCAGTATCCCATCTTATTCTCTATATATGGCATAAAACTTGAGAACTGGTGATATTAGCTGAAAGTTAAGAAAGGGTTCTTTAACTTCAGTCCATTGCTTGTTCCATGCAACCTAGTATCTTTGACCAGAATCAAGTGTCTGATATACATTTCCATATCAATGAAGAGAAATGTTTAGCTAATAATGATGTAATCTATATAATCTTTAATGGATTTGAACAATGCATCCTGTTAAGAAGCCAGGAACAAAAGGTTCAGCTGATAAGTGAGATGAGTACTGTGTTTCTTTAATAAAAAATGTTTCCTGTTTTCAGTGGTACAGATAGTTAACTTAAAATGCAATGCATTATATCTCAAGGCATTGCCTTTCTTACTGATGCAGTAGTATTATGCCTGCTCTGCAGTTTTATGCAAACTGGTTTGTGGAATGAAATAGAAAAGCAAGAACCATGTTTATTTTTTTTAAAAAAATTAATGACAGTTGATTTAAAATATATTTAAAAGTTCACATCCATTCATCTGCTGACTTGGCTAATAAAATGAGACCGACTAATCATGTAGTCCATGGATGTTACCACCTTTTGGCTTGTCTGGGACACATGCAGTCCATGGGCCATGAGTTGGATACGTCTAGTGTAGACCTAGACATTTTATCTCAGAAGAATAGTAAATCCCATTAAGTTGAAGTGTGTATAAAATAGCAGGTCCGATTCCCTGCTCAGAAGAAAACCATAAAACAGTAGGAGAACCTGGAACAGAATTGAAGTGTCCCAGTAAATCACCCATTGCCTTCTACTGAGTAGGTAACAGTTGGAAAATGTTAATCTGCTAAGTTGCTAAGCAACTACATCCTGACCTTAATTCCTATTGGATCACTGTGAGTTTAACCAGTGAAATAAATGTTCTGCTTTAAAATGTGATAGAGATGATGTGATAGTTTTTATACAACTTGATCCTTTTTTCCCCTTGTTCATAAGAGGTCCAGTGCCCTATTTGCTCATTCAATGACTTTGGAACATGGTACATATAATAGTTTCTATCATTGGGGATTAAATCTTTAAAGAAACTTGACTAACTAAAAGTTGCACCAGTTATGGAAATGGGAATTCTGAATGGATGTTAGAAAAAAGCTTCCTAATATAAATAGTAGTTTGACAGTGAAGTCCATTTTCCAGACAATAGTGGGAGGTTTTTCTTCACTGATGTGTTCAAGAAACTAGATAGCCACTTCTCTGGGATGTTTTGAATTCTTGGATTGATCAGGGAATTGAACTCAAGGGTGTAAATGCAATAAGAATAGCAATAGCACTTAGACTTATATACTGCTCCATTTTGCCAGCCCTCTGAATGGTTTACAAATGTCAACACATTGCTCCCAGCAATCTGGGTCCTCATTTTACTGACCTCAGAAGGATGGAAGACTGACTCAACCTTGAGCCTCGTCAGGGTCAGACTCCAGTTGTGGGCAGAGTTTGCCTGCAATACTGCATTCTAACTACTGTGCCACCAGGGTCATGGCTCCTTTCTATTCTATGATTCTGCTTTTAGGATTCAAACTGCAGAGCCTAGTAGGCACTCTTGGTTCTCAAGGTTCCTGCACTGTTTCGGGAACCAAGGAGATAGCACAGGGGTGTCAAACTCAAGGCCCAGGGGCTGGATCTGGACCAATGGAGTACTTAGATCTGGCCCATGGGGCCACCCTGGAAACAGTGAAGGACCAGCCTGCAGTGCTTCTGCCAGTAAAAACGGGGTCCCAAGCTCCATTTTCAGTGGCAGAGGGTTTCAGGAGGACGTTGCAGCCAAAAATGGAGCTCAGGACCCCGTTTTTGCTGCCAGAGTGCTCGGGCCGCCACATGAGCGATGTCAAGTTGGCCATGCCCACTCTGGCCATGCCCACCCCAATCCCCTGAAGTCAAACACAACCCTGATGTAGCGCTCAATGAAATCCCTGAGATAGCAGGACTAACACCTGAAAGCACAAAGGCATCCTTCTTACTATAATTCCTCCTCAGGTTTGGAAAATTCTCAAGCAAGGCTGTCTTGAAGGACATCATTTGTAAATGTGAGTGCACAGAGAAACATTAAAGAAAACCACAATAAGCAACATCACATTCTTTTCTGTTTCCTTACTATATTCTTTTTTCTTTCTTTTCTATTTTTCCAATTTTTGCACTTTTTCTTTTTGTTCTTTTACCTTTTTTATTTTGAATTTAGTTTTTAGCTTATTAATTACAATTGTAATATAATTACTACAAAAAATGAAAAGCTGTGGCTGTTCAGACGTTTGATCATCCGTATAAATGTTTGATGAGTTTTTCTAATAACAAATAAAGAATAGATGACGCTTGGTCACATTGTGGCATCAAATTTTGTTCTCCAAAAGATGGGAGCTGATAGAACTTCTTGAACATTGTTTTCCACATGCTCTGTTGTGCTCTTTGGTGTACCTTCAAAAGAATATATTTCTGGAGTCAGCCATTTTCCAGCAAGTGTTAATATGGCATTTTATTTTAAAGATACAAGAACTGCAACTTCACAAACTCAGACAATGCTTTCCCCCACTTTTTAAAAAACGATTTGAACACAGTCAGGGCATCCTTCTGTCAAAACACCGGAGGGGCATCCAAGACCTTCAGCTTTAACCTTATTATAATAGAGTGTGCAAGCTTAACATGTGTCTGACCGACCTCCAAATCAGAGAAGTTCAGTGCTGCAGAACTGCTTGTTTGTAAGCTCATCTTGTTTTCCTCGGGTCAGATTGGGGCCTGCGGGTGAAAAGTTTAGAGCTGCAGTTCAAGGAGGATTGTTGGATATGCCTATCTGGCACGTGGACCTACAGCTTCATTAATGGAGCTGCCTCAGTGCGATCATATGGCTATTGGAGTTCTGCCTGGGGCCAGCAAATTGGATGACCTCGTTCTGATTGTTTAGCAACCTGGCCATCTTCCAATTTATTCCTGGGTTTAATTCAAAGTGCCTTTAAGCCCTAAATCAGGGATGGACGATCTTTTTGTGTGCCATATTAAAAAAAAAAAAAGAATTGAAGCATCCGCTAATAATGTGAGGGCATCACCATAAAGGACAGGGGAAAAACATTGGGTGCTTTTCTGTGGTTTGGGACTTGTTTTAAGATAAAATGGATGTATAAGATAGAGTCAAAGCTTCACATTCCTGTTTGGAAAGTTTCTTGCTGAAAATAAATTTGCTGCTGAATTTGGGAGCTGGGCGGGGGTGGGGTGTTGCATGTAGCCAATTAATTGTGGGTTGCCTACCTGTTCATTAAAATATTGGCTTTCAGAATACTTTGGGGTGCCTTCTCTGTTTTAAGCATTTCTGGGAACTTTGCTTCAGTTCATATACATTACTTGGGAATGCAATCACTTTCCAGGCGCTAACAAGGTATAGTGGTTATGCACAAAGTTGCATTTCTGTTATTTCAGTGTATTTACTTTTGGGATTGAGTGTGTTATTATCAGTACTTTTGTTATCATAAATGCTGCCTCAATGATAATACATACAGATGCAGTAGAAATGTTGGCGTAAATGAAAATACTATTTTTCTTGTTTAAAAGAAAAATTATGCTGGTCTATGATTGTAATAACAATTTGATTTGATTTTAAATAAAAATAAAGGAGAGTTGCCTTTTGGGTGGATAACAGGATATAACTAACCTTGTTGCAGTACAAGATTTAACTATGGCTTGATTCATCGAAACAATAATTAAATTTTGGAAAAACACATGACCATACTTGTACAACACTCCCATTCTTCTCTCCATCAGATCAGTATGATGAGCAGCCCCCTCCCAGTTCCCCACCCAATGTAATTTTGTGTGATTGCTGCAGTGCATGGGGGAGAAATAGATCTGAGTAAGAGCCCTCTTGTGAGCTCAATTGTCTGTTGTTGAATTGAGTGAAGCAAGTTTTCATCAGGTGCCCTCAAGAACCATAAAAGGAAAATTAGATGCCTGCTATTATTGTTAAATTAAAGCCTGAAGAACATAGATACTTTGGTAGCTGAACGGGTACATGAATAATTCATCTCCCACGAACTATGCCTCCCATGACTTTAGCTACTGAAATACAGGCGGATTTATTTCCTAAACCTTAGGGATTAAAGCTGTACAGACTCTGATCACCGTATAGACTCAGCAGCTGCTAGGATTGTGATTTAAGAGATTGAAGGATGAGCCTCCGATTGTCAAGTTAATGATGGTAGTCAAGTTTGGTAACAAGGACAACCATTGAAGTTGGTCACCTCTAAATAAATCATGTGAAGAGATGGTTTGGCTGGTTGCACTAGGAAGTGTGGCAGGTTCGGGAGGGCAGAAACTGGAAAATTGTCCTGTAGTTGTGCCAAAGAAGCTCTTCTTGGGGACCAGAAGAGAATAACACATTGTTTTTAGCAAGACTTTGGCAGTGTAAAAAAATAAGGTATTGACTCTGTCTGAGCCTTCATTTCAAGAAGCATAACTTCTTAAAGTATTGCTCAGCAAAATGAAAATATGCTACTCAGAATTACTTGTTTTGTCAGATAGGCAACTATATAAATTTGAAAAATTAATTTAAAAATTAATATGAATTATGTGGAGTCACTTACATGAGAAGTTGGCCATATCTTGATTGGCAACTGAGGATTTCAGAGATAATTTCTCTCCCTGTTTCTATGGGAGACTTTTTTAAGGTTAGGAGTGGGATACATTGGCAGGCCAGCATGATTGGAAATAAAAAGGAAAAGGGTAAATTGAACTTTGTTCTCTTTTCCTATCTCTCTAAGCACCTGTTAAGCAGTGTCTCTGCTGAATATTCCTTCTTCCTCCTTCTTTGTTTGCTCATTGCCAGCTATTGATTTATAGTGAAGCCTTTATCCAGATGGTTTGCACAGGTGATAACAGTTCTTTCACCTCTGTTCAAACAAGAATTTGTATCACAGAAAGTGCTCTGTAGAAGAATTCAAAGTAAGTATTTAATCCTAGGATGAGTCAGATTTTTTTTTTAAAAAACCAATAGACTATTGACTACTCAGAAAAATTGCAGTTTGGAGTGATGGGTATCCACTTTGTATTTTTAATTGGAAATCTGAGATCCACAACTGAAATAGATACAATAAAGAGATCCTTCCCTTCCCTTCCCTTCCCTCCCTTCCCTTTCCTACCCCACTCGTTTTCTGTGTTTCCTAGACATATCCAATCATCTTTTCTATAGCTGCCAGCTTTTAGACATTGTTCTTATATTATTTTTTATAATAAATATACATTAAAGATAATTAAAAAGATAAAGACAAATATGAACAAAAATCTAAAAGAATAAAAAGTACAGAAAAGAAGAAAAAAAGTTGAAAGAACAATTGAAAGAAAAAAAGAATACAAATAGTCCTCAAATAGTCCTTGCTTTTGCTACTTGCAAAAGCTTCATGCTTTTTAGTTTGGAAAAATAACAAAAGAACAAAAGAGATCCCTTAAGACCAGGGATCTCCAGTTTTGTTGGCCAGATGGAACATTTTGAATGTTGGGAATATATTGTGGATGCCTCTGTAAAAGGTTTACCCATTCACAAAATACAAGACATGAGGGATCCTAAGAACGCCAATATACTGATGTAACAGAATGCTTCTGCCTCTCCTGTTTCCCATCTCTTTTTCCAGACAGTTTGGTACATTAGCAAACAAAGTATTAGTCTTTAGCCATCCCTCAAACTTTGGGTACCCAGAGTAATTGTTAGAAAGAAAGGTGATGCTAGAGGCTTTTCTACAGGTAGTCATAGACTTACAACCACAATCAGAATTTCTGTTGTTATGTAAGGTGTTTGTTTAGGGAATCACATCAGATTTTATGGTCTTTATGGTCATAGTTATTACATGAATTACTGCAATTGATAAGTGAATGACATGATTTTTAAGGGAGTTCGGCTTCCCCCATTGACTTTGCTTGTGGGAAACTAGCTGGGAAGGTCTTAAATAAGGATCACTTGACTAGCCCAGGAGATTGCAACCATTGTAAACACATCCTAGTTGCCAAGGACCTGATTTTGATCACATTGACATGGCAATGCTGCAACAGTCATAAGTGGAAGGACTGATTGTTACTTTTATCAGTGCTGTTGTAACTTTGATTGGTCACTAAACAAATGGTTGTAAGTCAGACTGCCTGAACTTAGAAGTATCCTAGGCAGCTTTCTGTGGTTAACTAATTTTTTTAATCTAAAAAGTTAGAAAGTTTAAAGAGAGTGCAAGGAAAGTGTATGTGGAATTATTAGTGCCTTTGGACACCTTTGGCATTGGACTACTTACGGATATTTGAACACCCTCCAGCTTCTTCTGAGAAGTTAAGTTAGCAGGTACCTCATATGTTCCCAAATTGGGTGGTATTTTTGAGATATCAATAATGTGGTTGGTGAACAATATGATTACAGTTGCCTGAGAGCACTACAAACAGCAAGTAGTCTTCATACCAATTCTCCAGATCAACTTATACATAATTATATCAGGGTTAGTCTGATTCTCTTTTGCAGAATAACAGAGCTGGAAGGGGCCTTGGAGGTCTTCTAGCCTAACCTTCTGTTTAAGCAGGATACCATTCCAGGTAAGTGGCTGTCTCTTCTTAAAAGCCTCCAGTGATGGAGCACCCACAACTTCTGAAGGCAAGCGGTTCCACTGGTTAATTGTTCTCACACTAATTGTTCTCACTATTACTAATTACTCCTTCATTCTAGGTTTCTTCTCTCCTTGATTAGTTTCCATTTGTTGTTTCTTGTCTTGCCTCTAGGCCAGGGGTGAGCAACTGTGGCCCCTTTACAACCTGTGGACTTCAATTCCCAGAATTCCTGAGCCAGCATAGCTGGCTGAAGAATTCTGGGCTTTGAAGTCCACAGCTCATAAAAGGGCCACAGTTGCCCACCCCGGCTCCAGGCTATGGTGTCTCTTTGTAGCAGTCCCATTTCCTCCCCAGGACCTGATAGACATTACATCATAGCCACAGAGCACAGAAAGTTCTACAGGAAATTAGTCATTGTAAGACAATGTTTTTGTTTTCTATAAGGTTGAAATTTAAAACTTTTCCCTACAGGAAAGAGAATCTGGCACCTAGATGCTGGATAACTTTAGTAACCTTGTACTGAATGGAAAGCCAATAATGAATGAATCTAAGAGAAACTTCATGCTAGTTGTTTTTTTCTTATCTTTAAGATTTTATCTTAACATTTGGTTAAATAAAACCAAATGATAGGAGGAAAAACATCTTCATGCTTCAAAATGCTCACTCCAGAGTGGAGACTTATGTGAAAGTAAAAAGCTTTTCATTCTATCTAGCATAATTATCCATTGTTACTTTTTGCTGGGGCTGTGATGCATGAATCACATCTGCATAGTTTGGATTTTTCTTCTCGCACTGGCTAGTCATTCATCACAGAATTGAGATACCATTCCTCTAAACAATTCTTGTGGTTGCATTTTGTCATCACTCCAGCATTGGTGGAAAATTTGGGACTCCCTTCATTCTTCCTGCCTCTCAGTGGGAGAGGTGTCTGGAACATCAGGACGGGCGAGTGATACATGTGATGTTTGGGGCCTATGTCATCAGTCATTATTTGTGAATTTAATATGTGTGTTGGTATTTGTGTGTGTATGAGCTCAGAGTGGAACAATGCCCCATGACATCCTAGACTTTTAATATTCTTTTTAAAATGTGCAACGTTTTTAAAGATTACAGTACTTTGTATGCTTCCCTTTTCAAATACTGGAGCTCTTATAGCTGATTACTTCTTTTTGGTGTAGCCAACTCTCATGATTCAATCTTGCAGAGAAACTATTAAGCCTTACTCATGCTGGGAGTGAGAAGGACAAGATATTGGATCACGTACATTAGAAATATTTTAATATAATACAGTGGGAAACAACAGAATTTGGTATTCACCAAATGTTTAATATTTACTGAGAAAATAATTAAAATATAATTCCTTGACCGCTGCATAATAGTTCAATCATATAAGCCAGGGGTGTCAAACTCAAGGCCTGGGGGCTGGATCCAACCTGCCGGGTACTTAAATCTGGCCTGTGGAGCTGCCCTAGGAAACATTGAAGGACCAGCCTGCAGTGCTTCTGCCAGCAAAAACTGGCTCCTGAGCTCCATTTTTGGCTGGGATGGCCTCCTGCAACCCTCTGCCAGCAAAAATGGAGCTTGGGAGCCTGTTTTTCACTGGCAGAGCACTTGGGCCGCCACAGGCGCCCCTGACCTGAGTGATGTTGAGCTGGCCATGCATACCCTGACCATGCCTACCCCAGACCCCCAAGGTCAAACACAACCCTGATGTAGCCCTCAATGAAATCGAGTTTGACACCCCTGATATAAGCTGTCCTAGCAAATAAAGGTAACCCTCAACTTACGAACCTTTGTTTACTGAGCATTTGAAGTTACCTATGACTGATCCTCACATTTATGATTGTCGCAGAATATCTATGGTCATTTGATCAAAAATTGGACTCTTGGTAACTGGCTTGTGTTTACAATGGTTGCCTTATCATGAAATCATGTATTCACCATTTATGACCATCCCAGCTACCTTCTGACAAAGGCAATGGGACAGCCATGTGATTCACTTAAAGAATGTGGCAGAAAAAGAGTTGTAAATCAGGTGCGACTCATTTAATGACTGCATTGCTACATGATGGAGGTTCTAGTCCCAATTGTAGTTGTAAGTTGAGCAATACCTGCATAAAGTTTCTTAGACATATTTTTTTATAAAAATGAATTGAGAATTGGTGTTAATTCTCTACACAGTGAATAATACGGTGTTCTTTAAAATGTTTTGCAAGAAGAAAATGCTCTTCTTGTTGAAACTGCTGAATGTAAATATGTACTGAACTGACATAAAAGTACCAAGATATTTGGCAGTCAAGTAGGGTACACTTGGTAGATTACACTAAACACAGTGCAGACATTCACCCCCCAAAACTGATGAAACTTAAAGGAGAACAATTCAGGTTTTCCTTCTTACTGTAAGTATTTGCAGAAAAATAGAAGTTTGCGCTATGAGTAGCTATTACAGGTCAAGAAAAGATAGGGAGCAGGATTTTTAGTTTGTTGAATGAAACAGTAGTGTTAAAATAGCAAACAACAAGGGGTAGTTTTTTTTTAAATTCCCAGGGAAAACTTTAGAGTCCCAGCTTTGGCTGAGATTTAAATAGAGTTAATATTAGCTTCTTAAAACTGATCATGTTTTATAGGGGGGGACACAAACAATTTAACTGTCAAGTTATTCACAACGTCTTAAAAGTTTCATGGAGGGTGATGATGACTACTCCAGTTTCACGGTAAGAGTTTCAAGATCAGAATAAGAGCATCATCATTCTGGAACTACAGACCAATCACCTTGACATCAATTCCTGGGAAAACCTGAAAAAGATAACCAAACAGCTGATTTGTGAGCACCTAGAAATGAATAAGGTGATAAGTCGTAGTCAGCATGGCCAATTCTGGTCACCATGATACAAAAAAGATGCTGAGACCCTGGAAATTGTGCAGAAAAGAGCGACAAAGATGATAAAGGATCTGAAGGCTAAACCATATGATGAATGACTAAGGGAACTAGGTATGCTTACTCTAATGAAGAGAAGGCTTGGGGCTAACATGATAACTGAGCTGTCAAAGGAAGAGAGTATTGATTTGTTCTCCAAATCACCTGAAGACAGGACAAGAAGCAATAGTTGGAAGCTAGACACAGAGAGATCCAGCCTGGAATTAAGGAGAAACTTCCTGATAGTGAAAACACCTTGATTCCTAGAGTTGTAGGTGCTCCATTATTGGTGGTATTCAAGAAAAAAAATGGACAACCATTTGTCCAGGATGGAATAAGGGCTCCTAGGGGGTTGGACTAGAAGACTTCCAAGATTGCTTCCAGCCATATAATTCTATGATCCTATGTTCAGAAGAGGTAGGTTTTAGTGTAAACAAAGGCACTGACAGAGAACTGGCAGCAGCCTAAACTATTTTTAGGGAATCGCAAAAATAGAACTCAAAATACATAGAGGGCAGTGAAGTGGTGCCTTCCTTGAAAAGTCAATGAATCTGAAGAAAATAAGAACTAGCAAGAGAATTGAGGAAAAGGAAGCAAAAGAAGAAGCTGAACATGCTCCATATGAAGTCCCACACATCTTTAGCAAATTGTTTTTGGTTCTTGGCTAAGAGAAAGGTGAATAACTACATAGAAAACTAACAGTTTTGCTTATACAGTGGTACCTCTACTTATACGAAAGACTCTGGTTACGAAAGTTTCAAGTTACGAAGCGCGTCTTCGAGAAAATATCGTCTCTAGTTACGAAATATGTTTCAAGATACGAAACATATTTTGAGGGTGCAGATAAAGAACAAGCGATTAGGCATTTATAGGGTACGGAATTTTTTTATACTTACGAAATTTTCAAGTTACGAAATGGCTTCCGGAACTAATTAATTTCGTAAGTAGAGGTACCACTGTACAGGTAGTCCTCAACTGATAAGGCAGTCCACAATTGAGCCCAAGATTTATGTGGCTAAGTGAGACATTTGTTAAGTGTGTTTTGCCCCATTTTACGACTTTTCTTGCAGCATTTGTTAAGTGAATCACTGTAGTTGTTAAATTAGTAACACGGTTGTTAATTGGTTTCCCCATTGATTTCGCTTGTCAGAAGGTCACAAAAGGGGATCACATGACTCTGAGACACTGCAACAGTCATAAATGTGAGTCAGTTGCCAAGCATCTGAATGTGAGTAATATGATTGCGGGGATGCTGTGATGGTCATAAGGGTGAAAAATCATCATAAGTCACTTTTTTCAGTGCCATTATAACTTTGGTCACTACTGTTGCAAGTCGAGGAGGACTGTCTGTATTTCTCTCTTCAAATAACAAATCTCCGAGATCTTTCTTAAATCTTCAAGGCAATTTATTTGTAAAGGTGCTAATATTGTGATTAAATCATCAGAGCTTAAGTCTCTGAAATCCTTAGCATACTTGGAAAGGGAATTGGCTAAAGGTGTCAAGAGGTGCTTAACCGAATGGAATGGGAAAATAAAAGAGAAAGAAAGGATAAACCCAGAAGAAAAACTGGACCTAGAAATGTGGATTGGCCCCAAAGAAAACATAGTGGACCATGACAAACAGTGTGACAGAAAATCATTATTAGAATCACTAAGTTTATTGATTGATTGATTATGTGCCATGAAGTCATTATTGTCTCTCAGTGACAAGATCATCTCCCCGATGATCTGTCCTGCCATCATTATGAGGGATGTCCAACAGGGAACAAAGGAAGAAAATTACACTGTAAGCATCTATATCTTTTTGTTTTCTGCGATTGTGAATGTTTAAAATACGTCTATTTTAATGGCACGTTCGATTTTCCCTTCATTTTGCCATGTGCCCTCAGTTTAGTAATGGACAGTTTATGGCTTCATATCCCAGAAGACCCTTTGGTCTTTTGCATCAGGAAAAAAAATGGCAGGTTAATATTAAGCTGCAAAAGATCATAAACAGGAGGAATAAAACAGAACTCTTGGTTGGAACAGAACAGCTGAAAACTGTCACTTTGAATTTTAACGGCATATATTAGAGCACAATTAGAAATGATCAATGGGTGAGTCTCAGTTTCTGTGAGTTAATACAGAGCCACTTTTTCATTTTCAAAGAAGCTAAATATCTATCCCCTCTTTCCCCCACCCTCTTTCAACCCCCTCAAACATTGTTTTCTTCTGTAAAGACTTGCTGGCACTTCTGCTGTCTTTGCAAATGCACTGAAATGGAAATTTAACACCAGGGTTGGTTAAGGACCTCGATAAAACTGTGGAGAGGCCTTCCAGACAACTGGTTCAAATATCTGTCACCAAGTATCTTACAGACGAGTTGGTGAGTCCTGAGGCTTCAGTCAGTTCTGTTGGTAAGCAAACTCGCACTAATGACCTGCCCATGCTTGGTGCTGCCGCAAATGCAAACGGGGTGTTACTCCCGCGAAGCGGCAGCAATACCCAGAAATACTCTTTCACGTCATTTATGGAAAATGCAAACAAGAAAGGCATCACGTTGCTGATCAGCCCTGAATGTATGAGTGCTAGTTGTGAATCACTCTGTCTTAGGAAGATTACATTCCAAAGAACCAGCCTTTGAGTCCAATCCTTTTTCTTCTTACTGCACTCTATATCAGTGTAACATTTTTATCCATGAAAATTAATGGCCCAGTATGGGGAAATCCATAGTGCTGTAAAAATCTTGGGATTACATTTTCATAGGTTAATTTCACTGCTTGAATGAAACATACAGACCCATATAATTATTTCAGATGTGGAAACTGGGTAGGGCTCATTCCTATGCATGGCACAGGAGATTTGTCCCCTTTTTGCTCCCCACATAAAGGGTCTGGGGTTGACTCATGGAATAGCTGAAACTATAGGAATATAACTGAACCAAATATGATTGTACACAGTCTTGAAGCATTATGAATCCACATCTATCTACGTACAGAGAAGAGGGCAGAAGGTTTACTACCTACAGAGGGAAAATGTTGGGAGGTGATCCACGTCTCTAAATCAGGAAGGCAGATGCTCTGTTTTTTATTGGCCCATCTGCTCTTTTTTGCTTCTGTTTGGTGATATATCAAGAAAAATAACAATCACGGGCAACCTTCTCATATGCTCATCTGTTAAGGCACTGATTAGACAGAGAGGGATGGGAATACCACAAGTAAGTTGTAAGATGGCAAGTCCATAGATCAGAAAATTTTGGGTAGAATCAAAATAAATGTGAATTGGTACTTTTAACTTTGTGGACATTTAGAATGCCCTTATTCTAAACTGGCTGATGTTTGTTATATACCTTCAGAGTATAGAAGGCTATCCAAGAACCCAATTTCTCTCTTTGATTTCTGTTGCTGAAATAGCTCAGTGTTGGGATATAAGAGGGCTAAAGCTTGCAAGGCTGGGAAAAAGAGACTAGAAATACGTAATAGTTAGCAAAGAAGAGCCCAGGTGACTTCCACATCAAATGTAGAGAAATGAGCCGGAGTCTCCATCTAAGGACAGAAGAAGGAGGTGTGTAAATGAAGATCCTTTCCGCTTCTACATAGGTGAATCTGTGCTTTCCTGCTCGCTCTCTCT
>JAEANM010004890.1:0-20220 GCA_017656035.1 Myanophis thanlyinensis
AGACATGGGCAAACTACGGCCCGCGGGCCACATCCAATTTATATTAGTTCACACAAACACACCATTCTCCTATTCTGATCCGGTCCCTCTGTCAAATTTTAGAAACCATTGTGGCCCGCGAGTCAAAAAGTTTGCCCACCCCTGATCTAGACCCTCTGTAGAACAAGAGATGCTGTCAAAGTCTTATCTCAAAAATACCTGGAGATTGTTGGGGAGAAATAAGCTTAATCTTGACAAGATTGAATGGCTGTGCATTCATGGTCTTTCTGATGCTTTGGATTTTCCATGCTTAGTTCTGTCTGATTGTGGCTTATCACCCTGTTTATAGGTTTTGCATGAGGACAATAAAATGTTCTAGGATGATTGTTTTTCTAAGGACATTCCACAACTGGATGTGATCAACACTATAAAAGGTCTTTTATATCTTTTAAAGGCACATATTGACTTTTTGGGTATTTTTGTTTCTTGATAGTTCAATATCCAACATGCATCAGCAGCAATGTCTCTTCTTCTGTTGGTTGCTATATTTTTTATAGATATTTGTTATCAATCACTGTAGCCTTGTGATTTTATACTAATTGGAATTCTGATGTAACTCTTCAAGCACAAAAGATTCTTGTGAATATGAATAAGGAATATCTTTTAAGATACAGTAGTTTGCATTTAGACATCTCTATTTTTTTTAATTTCTGCATATTCCATATTTGTTTGAAATCAGATTCTATCCACTGGCATCCTTTTGCATATTAATTTGAGTTTAATTCAGAGATCTTTCAAAAAGACACACCTTGTTTTTCCATCTCTTTTCTCATCTTCATTGCCTTTACAGATGTCATTATGATGTTGCTTCTGATCTCATTTAACGGATTTCAGAACTTCTTGGTTAAGTTCCTTCTGAGAACTTAATTTAAACTCTAGTTTTCGTATTGGCTTCCCTTCTCAGCAATTTCTACCAACTGTGCTGACATCATCCAGTTTGCTTTCTTCTGTTTCTTGATCTTTGGCAGTCTCCCTTTACATTCATCCTTAAGATTTCTTTGATTTTGTTCCATAGTTCCTCTGGTTCCCATACTGCAGAAACTGATTGGCTTTGTTCTTTTGACTTGGAACTCGCACATAAGCAGTTTTTGATCTGTTCCACAGTGAGCCCGATTACATCTTTGCTGTTACAACCAAGCTCTTCCATTTCTTTTTACCAAAAATATAGTCAAACAGATTCCTGAGAACTCCATCTGGTGCTGTCTGCCAGTTGTTTGAAAATTATATTAGCAATGAAAAAAATCATGGGATTTCCTAGTTTTACAATTCACTATTTTCGAGTTTGGTATTCCAGTCTCCAACCATAAGCAGCACATCTTACTTGCATGTTCTTTGAATTTCAGATTGAACCTGACCATAAAACTTATAAATGCAGAAGAAAACCAAATACTATTCTGTTAGTACCACTACAGTAATAAAGCCCTGCCCCTCCCACCCGAAAAAACATTCTGAAAAAGTCCCAAACACTGATCTTTGAGGAGCTCAGAGTTCATAGAAGTATTATTCTATTGAAAATTGGTTAAACTAAAAAAAGATATTCTTTCTCCTTTGTTCCTGCATTTTGCTGTCCCGATTAAAGAGGGACATTTCTGCAAAGGCTTTAGCCAAAGGTAATATTTGAAAGAAGTGGGGCATTTGGCAGTGTTGAAGTAATGTCTTTGGCAGGTGCAAATGAGTAAACAATCCAAAAAATAGTCCTGCCCTAGTCCTAGAATAGCAATTGAGTTCATCAGATTGAAAGTGTGAAATAATCACTTTCAGTGGCACCACTTTTTCCCTATCTTTAAATGAAAACTTCAATATTCATCCATTTAAAAAGGTAATGGTTGAAGTTAAAAAAATATCAGTTTCACAAAGAAAAACATAAAGGGCTCCATTATACTGTGGCTGAAAAAGAACGAAGAGGAGATTGGGAGTCCCATCAAAGAGCATGTACAATTCTTTGCCAAAAAAAAAAAAAAAACCCTCGTGGGCTACTGAGAGACCTAAAGAATAAGAAATTATTTTCTGTCAGGACTAAAGGCAAAGGAGAATAGAAAAAGCTTTTCTATTATCGTTCCATGGTCTCTCCCTCACTTTGAGAGCAGGTCAAATTAGGTTGAATCAACCAGTCTGGCTCAATTGTGCATTACAAGTACTCCTCGACTCACAACTGTAATTGAGCCTGGCAATTATGGTTGTAAGTTGTGATGGTCGTGTGACTGGTGATTTTATGACCTTTTGTGAGGTGGTCATGAGGCAAATGTGGCAGTTATTAAGCAAATCCATTGTTTGCTATGGGGCGGTTTTTGCTAGAAATTGGAAGCAAAACGCCAGTTTCCAGCAAAAATATCGTAAACGGTGGTTGTGTGATTGTGAGCACTACAACTAGCCATAAATGCAGGCCACAGCACCCAAAATGCAACCACATGACCATGGGGGAGGGGGCAGCTACCAGAACTTCAGAACTGTAAGTAAGTAGCTTTTTTGGGGGGCGGTCATCGGAACTTCAAATGGTCACTAAGCAATTGGTTGTAAGTCAAGGTCTACCTGTATTTAGTCACAAATGTATTCTGTCCAGTTTCCAAGGTAGTTTATATTTTTTAACATCTGAATGTGCAGATATTTAATTTCACCTTCTCTTCTACATCATGCCTTTAGTTAGGGAGTCAAGGATACTGTTCCAGAACTTAAGTGAATGATGAAAAAGAATGTTGGGTTCTCATTGGCACATTAAACTGCTTCACTTAAAAATGGAAACCAAAGCCCCCTAATTACAACTGAAGGGGGAGATTCCATGTTTAATTGAATGTAGTGCTTCCTTTTGCAAAAATGAAAGATCTTTTCAAAAAGTAAAAGCTTGTATTGTATAGATATAACGAGGAGGGAGATAATATCTGGAATAAGGTCTATGGAAATTCTCAATCATTCGGTTCAGCTTTTTCAAGAGGCAACTGGACTTTGAAAATATTTCACTTCTCATCCAAGAAGCTTCATCAATTCTGACTGGATGGTGGGGAATGGAAGGGTTTGCAAGGAACATAAATCCTTCCATTCCCCAGTCTCAAGTCAGAACTGAAGAAGCTTCTTGGATGAGAAGGGAAACATCTTCAAAGAAAAACAAGGAAGTCCAGTTGCCTCTTGAAAAAAAGCACCTTTAGGACATCTGGAATAAGTTTCTTTAAAATACAGAAAAATGACTAATGATTAGTATACACACACAAGGAAAAAATACGCAACGCAATCATGTATGTTTTGTGTCCATATGTATGTGAAAGAATAAGTACGTTCCTTAACCTTCAATATCCTTAATTTAGGATCTCAGCACAATTTGATTCCTGAGACTTTTTCTCCATCCTAATTTGGATGGAGAAAAGTCTGTATTCTAAGCAATTACTCCAGATATAGATATCCTGGCAGGCAAATGACAGCAAACACTTCACGACATCCTTGCCCCAATGATGCACTCATGCAATTTGTGTCAGCCACAGATGTGCCAGCTGCAAATTATGTAATTGTATTATCTTTGCGATGAGACAATGTGCGAAGATGTCATTTTAATGTGATTGTGGCTTCTAACAGAGCTTTATGCCTCCAGATGTTCCATCAACCTTCAGTACTGACCATACTGACAAGGCTAATTGGAACAGGAGTTTACCGTAGGTTACAAGCTGCTCCCTGCCTCTCTCCATCCTCCTAAGCAATATATAAAATCTTATATGGCTGTTCTGTATTTCCCTCTTCAAAAAGGGTTCTGGCTTTAAGTGCTAAAAATTATTACATTTTCTTGTCAACTCTATTCTTCTTTTCCAGTCTTGCCTGCAGCACATTTGAATGTTACACAAAGATCCATTTTCCTTCTACATAACAGATAAAGGATGATTATGTTTTTTGAGGTTAATTGATCGCTGACTATTGACCGAAACAAAGAACTGTTCATCCCTTCTCCCACTGTGCAAGAGTTTAAAAATGAAGTAACACAGCCTCTAAAAATAGAAACTTTAATTCCATTTTATTTAAGCATTCCCTGAATTGAATTTCGAGATAAACAGCCAAGCAGCTTTCCTGAGACACATAATGGGGCTAATTTAATGAATCCCTTCTATCTATTCACAAACTAACGTCTGAAACAGGGCCCATCTTTTTCCCATGAGGAAAATCATAGAAAAGTGTTTTCTCTGTCTCAAATCTATATTCTTAGATTACCGATGGTCCAATATCATGCTAATGGGATCAATTTTAATTCCTTTGACAGGAGACATCTCTGAACTAATGTTTAATGGCAGAATCATTGGCCACCAACCTAGGTCATTAAAGTTAACTGAACTTGAAAAAAAAATACTAGAAACTACTACAACTCTCCCAAATTGAAGGCACTGTCTTATGAAATGCAAATTCCTTCACTTCTGAAAGTTCCGGATGTTTACAAAGGCAGCAACTTATAACAAAGTTGTTTCCCAAGCCCTTGTTGGGTCAACCATGGTTTATTGAATACATATGTAACACTAAACCAAGACAACAAATCATTTCAAACAGCTGATGTGGTACAAGTAATAATCATATTCCAATATTATGTTCCAATAGTAACAGTAGTAAGGCCAATCTTTGATACCAGTTGTAACTACCACTCATTGACTTCCATCATGTTTGAACAATCCCTGAAGTGGTTGTTAAACAAGGACTACCACTTTCAGTGCCTGGGTCAATGGAAGTAAAAATGTTTTCACTGTATTTTCACCAATACAGCATAAGCAAGGTGCTGTTACTCATGTTAACATTCATTACTCAGTCTTAATGAGTAACCTATGCTCTATATTCTCTGCCTGGATATATCAGCTCAAACGAAAAAAGCCTAATTATTTTGCTTTTACTCACCCAGGAGTGTGCAGAAATTTAGGGAATTACCCATAGAAAACAAAGAGACCAAATAAGAGGACCATATTTTTATAATTTTGCTTTCTTTAATTTAGTGCCCTCTCCCCACGTCCTCCTTTCACTGGGTTACAATTTCCACCATTCTTAATCAACATGGATGCTAAGTGGGGTTTTAGTTCTACATTTCTGGGAAACCCAGTTTGGCGCCTACTCTGACTCACCCCTCCTTTCCATTTTATTTTTTTTCTTGGAAAAATACTTAACAATAGTTAATTTTTGATTTTTCAAATAAATAGTCACAGGCCTTACAACTTCTTGTTGGCCTCTACAGAGTCATTCAGCAGGATGAACTTACTCAGAGCAACACAATGAAGTTCTTGTCAGAAGAGTGAGAAATTCAGACACATCTGTTTTCCTCTGACCAGCAGTGTGCTTCTGTTTGCATTTGAGGAGAGACTGTTCCAGAAAAATGACTGATTCACTGCTCAATCATCTGAAATGCTATTTTTGTCTATCAACTTATAGTAAAAAAAAAAGTCCTAAGACTTGAGAAAAAATCAGGGTTGATTTCAACTTAGGCTTGAAATACAGAAGCTATTTAAAAACACACTAGCAAAATTTCACTTCTATTGAGTTGCAGCTGATGGTTTTCTGAAACCCTGGTTCAATTAGAAATAATTACAAAATAGAAGGCTGCTGCTTAAGAACACACACACATACATGCACGCAAAAGTCTTATCCTAGGAAATACCCAAATGTTTCCAGTGGAAAGCAGGAATAGGGGAAATAGAGAATCATCACTGGAAACATCCTGAATTACGCCATTTATCCTATCTACCTAGCTTTGATCATTTATAAGCAACTTAAAAAATGTTTACCTGGGTGGCTTCTTTGGAGGCAGACGAGGAGTTATAACTTCCTCAGGTCCAGGCTCATCAAAAGCAAAAGTCATTGACCGATTCATTTCTCCCATCTCAACTGTTTGAATAGGGCATGGTTTTATCTGAACTGAAAAACTTGGAGAAATAGTTATTTCATTCTCCATTTCTGCTGCATTTCTTTGCTCTTCCTCCTCTTCTTCTTCAATCCTACATGGCCTATGCCAGGAAGCATGGTAGTATTTTGGTCTCCTCTCAGAGCCTGAGGGCAAAGGACCTCTGCTGGATTCATCTGGGGAAACATTGTTCATCTGAGAACATAAGGTCACGGTGCCATCTGTCTCATTCCTTGGCATGCTGATATCCCAAGTTTCAGCAATGGAAGAACTGGCTTTAATGGAAGAATTGACTGATTGTGGAAGAGACTCTTCATGTTTCGGAGGGCTTCCTTTGGACACTTTTGGAGGAATAGCAGGACTCCTGTCAATCATATTCTTGCTAGACTTTGGAGACTGAGCCTCTGGACTTTTGTCTCTTGAATTCATATCACATCTTTCTTGTAGTAACTCTCTAGGCTCAAAGAAAGAGGATGATTTCTCCATTTCTGGGCTAATAATGGGGCTAACACATGGCCACTGTACCCCAACTGCTGAGTCTGGGCTGCTAAGAAAAAATGCTCGATTGTCATCTTCTGTTTGTGGGGCCATTATAGTAATAGTTGTTGCTCTTTGTGAAATGGGATCTTGAAAATTCCTCTCACAGCTCAAATGGAGGGTCTTCATCCCATCATGTTGATTTTGACTTGGGCTAACAGTCAAGACACTACTCTTCAATGAATTAGTATTATTATGCTGCATTTTTTTCCTCTTTGAACTCTCGGCATAGATGGGTTCATTTTGGCTCTTTCCTTGAAAGGAAGGCTGTTGTTCTCTGGAATTACCTCTGCTTTCTGTAGGCTTGTTTTCAGTTTGATCTGAGGTTCTGACCAGAAGGCAGTAAGGACTTCCTTGGGACAAATCAAAAGAACTGCTGCTTTTTAGCACAGTATCTGGTGGACATGCTAATAAGTCTCTTTCTGGACTTAAGGGGTTATACACAGAATCATGCACATGAAAGTTGGAGAATGAATTCAAGATCCTTCTTTTATCTTCACCGAAATTTGTTATCCTGGATGCACTGGCCACGGAATCCTGGCCCTGCAATTTTGAAAAATAATTTTCATTATCACGCCATGCTACACTGGTGATGGGTTTATCAAATATTTTATGATTTATACTAAAGGGAAAGTACACCCAACTTCCACTCTTTTGCTCAGGGAAATTACGGTAAATACATTAGTGGTGGTGTTGCTCCACTTGGGTAGATGGAAGATTATTTTTCTCAGAAGTGACAGAAATGGTATTGAGACTCCAAATTGGCATGACTGTGCTCCTCTTACTGGGTGCTTTGACCTGTCTCCATGGACACATACCTCTTTACTGTATGAGATATTTCTTTCTGCCCTTTCAGGACCAGATGGGCCAAGGAATAAAGGATGATCTTCTGGGGTGTTCCGGGGCTTCCTTTTGATCTCGTTGCCCTGCATTGATCAAAGATGAAATGTAGCAAGATAGACATTTCTCTAAGATGGATGGGGATTTATATGTCACCTCATACCATGAGATGAACAGCATATACCCATATTTTTTGAAGTGTAAGATGCACCTGGATTTTGGAAGAGGAAAACAAGAAAAAAAGGTTTTGCCCTCTGCACGTCTTGTTTTCCCTCTCACCAGCCCCTAGAGGCATTTTGCAGGCCTCCAGAATGCTCTGTGTGGCTTGTTTTTGCTAAAAAATAACCTTTTTTGGGGGGGGGGGGCAAAAACGAGTCACACGGCGGTTTCTGGAGGCCTGCAAAATGCCTCTGGGTGCTGGGGAGAGGCAATACAAGATGCATGCGGGGGGTTGGGAGGCCAAAATAGGCACATTTTTCACCCATATTTTGGCCTCCCAACCTCCCCTGCATGCATCTTGTATTCCCTCTCCCCAGCACCCAGAGGCATTTTGCAGGCCTCCAGAACCCTCCATGAGGCTCATTTTCATCCAAAAATGGGTAAAAATGGGCCGTTTTTGGCCTCCCAACCCTCCCGTGAATCTTCTATTACCTCTCCCCAGCCCCCAGAGGCATTTCGCAGGCCTCTAGAACCCTCTGAACAGCTCATTTTTGCCCCAAAATAGCCTGTTTTTCGGCAAAAATGAGTCACACGGGGGGTTCTAGAGGTCTACAACATGACTTTGGGGGCTGGGGAGAGGTAATACATGACTCATGGGGGGTTTCGGAGGCCAAAAATGATCCAGTTTTCGTGAAAATGGGATGAGCGGGGGGCGGGCACGGAAGGCCAAAAATAGCCGTATTTGGTGTATAAGATGCACCACAATTTTCATCCACTTTTGGAGGGAGTGCATCTTATACTCCAAAAAATATGGTAGGTTTTATAAATAAAAGATAAAAAATACTTCGTATACAACTCAATTAGAATCTTCTATAATTTGGCTGTATCCATTTTCCAAAAAAACCCAATATAATGATTTTAAAAATGTTGAACAATTTTTAAGTATGTGAATGAATTCTCCTTTGGAATCAATGGGATTATGACCTTATTTAGTGATTTTTTTTTACTGTAAAGCAATAAATAAAATTAATCAAATTACTAGCAATTCATATCACCTTACAGAGTTACTACACTTTCTTTTGGTATACAGATTTAGTGGATATGCTAAAACTAAAGATTGGCACATTGAAGTTTTACTGAATTTTACTGAAAAGAAATGTTAATAAAATTGATAATCTGCCTACTGTAGATACTGGTAATTCCATGATCCACCCTATTAGTAATGTTGACAACTTTAGCATAGTTTAATGGATCATCTGTAGGGAGGGGATACAGTATTTGTTATTTCCAATTGTTTGTTAAATCCAAGGTTATGCAACCCAGTGCTCTGTCTGCTTTTAAATTTTTAAAAATTTCTTTAACTTTGTTTCCATTCTTTTTAAACCATCTTTGATTTGTATTTGTTTTTATTTGTACGTAGATCAACCAGAGTCACATAAGTAATATGGGAGGTATAGAAATTTGATAAGCAAGCAAACAAACAAACAAACAAACATATCCCTCCGTCCCATATACTCCTTGGCAGCTTGAAAAAAAACAGACATTGGGTTGAATAAATAAAGTTACAGACTTCCAATGCAATTTCCCTGCACAATATCTACCCATTTTAGCTTCACCAGGTTTCTTTCTCTACATGACTTTGAACAAAATCATTACAAATATTGTTATTTAAGAGCATCAGATTCCAGCATCACATGTACTTTCAAGAATTCCTTTGGACAAAAATTGAAATGCCAACTAGATGAATGGATGCAGTATGCCCAATGATAGGATACAAGAAAAAAATGTATTGTAAAGCTAAGTGATAATATTTCGTTCTTATATTGTGCTATGCTATCATGTTGTTTATTTGACCATGGTTTATAATGTGTATATTCACAACTGCTGTTCGGAAAGCATAGTTTATAACTTAGGATCACCATGTAAACCAGGCCACAATGGTTCTGTTGGCTCTCGACTTCTGTTTTAGCACAATGCATAAATCCAGCCCAAATTTTGAAATGTTCATCAGTAAATCAAGGAAAAATGAATTCCTTAGGAAAAAGCAGAATCTGGGTGATATATCCTAACATGGTACTTCTGCATTTTGGGATGGTCAAAGGACATCTTTTCTACATTTGCCATGTAGAAGACCAACCCCCCCCTCCCAACACACAATAAAATTGAATTAAATTTTGGATTTATTAGGTAATAGCAAATGATTGTATTAAGATTATTATTAGAGTTGCTGTTGTTTTTTAAAAAATGATTGTGTATTGGTTTAGAATTTAGACCATTGTTTTTATCAGGGTAAAGGAGTGATACTGATATTTTTATTGCTAGTTTTGATTTTTTAAAAAAACATTATTTGGCATTTATATCCATTGCTATTCTTCTAAGGAACTGAGTATGACATACATGATTCCTTCTTCATGATTTCCTCTGTCTACACATTTATTACAGGCTGAAAGATACACTGGCACAATTTTCCAGAGAGGTTTTGTTCTTTTAACTGTGTTGGTTTTTCAAATCTGAGTACTTTAAAAACACAAGGACCACTTTCACAACAGCTGCCTAATTAATGCTGCATGTTTAAAACTGTTTTAAAATATTTGCAGTTAACTAATTTGGAAATCAGGTCTCTGAAAAGGGGAGCTATAACTTTTTTTAAAATTAAAATTATAAAATGAGATAATTTTATAGCATGGAACCTTCAAATGTTTGAGCAAAACCGTTCGTGCTAAACTAAAATAAATGCATAAAGTCTGGGGTGCATATGTAAATAAACATTACAGGCATTGACTACATTTGGACATAATGGGTAAACTCAAGATTAGCATTTTATGAATAAGCCGCGCAGTCATTGGCTGTCTTCCCCCACCATTCTCTTCCCATTCTTGTGGCTGTAAGGAAATCAGTATGTAGTGACTAGACTGCTGATTGGTGCAAGACAATGGGATCACATCACTTCTGTAGCAGAAGATCTGCACTGGTTGCTAACTGCCAACTGGGCACAATTTAAGGTCTTGGTGTCATCCTATAAAACTTATGGTCTGACTACCTGCATCTCCCAATTAAATTTTTCCAGGTACTCAAATCAATAGGAGAGGCTTTCCGAACAAACTTCTTCTGATGGTTCATTTATCTGCTACATGGGAAAGGACTTCTCCTGCATTGTTTTCAGACTGTGGAATACACTCTGTGATTATGAGTTTGGCACTCATTCTCCCAGTATTTAGCAAGTTGAAAAAGTACATCTCTGTCACCCAGCTTTTAATCATTAACTAATTAATCTTAATGTATGATTTTATGTGTATATTAATTACAATGATGTTGCTTTATTTATAATTTGCATTTTATTACTCTTGCAAGCATTCTAGGTTTTTAGAAGGATTGAATGGCAAGTTATGCATCCAATAGTGAATAAATAAAATAACCCTGTTTTTAAAATCCACCTGAAATACTAGATTTCAATTAAAAATTTCATTTCATGTTGTTTTGCTTACCATTCTCATATTTCAGTACAAGGAAATTTAAACTTACAACATTAGCCAGCAAATGCATGGAAAATTGACATGAGCTGATTGTGACAATCAACACTTCTCTTTACAGAGGTATTTTTCCACATTGAATTCTATTCATGTATTTCAAAGAATGTTGCGAATAGGGCAGTTGGCACTGTGATTCCCAGAGAATCTGGACCCAGCTGGAAAATATTTGAATCTCAGATGAACTGAGCTCAGAAGGTTGGAAGTCAAGCCTGGGCAACTGGAAGGTGCTTTGGATTGGTCAGTGCAGTGGTGGGAACTCAACTGGATTGGACAATCAAAGAATCAAAGTGCAACAGATAGTCTTTTGATACCAAGAAGTATCTGAGCGCGTCTGTTGGCTTTTAAACCAAAAACACCTTGCTCACTAGTATCATAAATGTCTGAAAAATCTCCTACTTCACTAAGAAGCAGATTTTGGGGGGGCTGCTGATTACTGAATTTCTCCCTGCCTGCTCAAGAAATTGAAAAAAACCATTTCTGCAAGCCCTGCCATAACAAATACAAAGACTGCTCCCAGGCAGTTACAAATTCTACAACGGAAGCAACCTTGTAAAATACACCACACCCCCTATTAATCATTACCTGCGAGACATCTGAATTCAAGTTTCCATCTGCCCACACACCAGCAGCATCTGAGGTTATCATAGTTGGTTTAACAGCAATAGTTGGCTTCGAGTAAGACAAGGAAATTAGACTGTCATCCTCCCAAGGCGTATTCTCAGCTTTGGCTCCAATTCCATTCAAATCCTGCAAAGCTTCACTGCAGCCTTGCTGCTCAAGGGACAGTGCTTGCAGTTGGTGAAAACTTCTGGGACAGAAACAGTTTTTGCAGGAGCCAGGCTTCCAGATGTGCTCCACAAAATCACTGCACACAGACATTTTCAAGCCCTCTTGCTTCATTTCCACTGCCCTCTGCACCTTCTGTATTGGGCTGGGTGGTTCATTTTGTTCTCCTCTCTAGGGCTGGACTGAACAATCCTGGACTTGTAACCAAACTGCAAAGAAAAGAGCACAGAATTCATGTTAATAATGTCCTTCCACACACACCCCTCCAAACTTGTTTCCCAAGTCTCAATAGCTCCCATTATTGGGCAGCCTCACATACACCTGTTCTCCGTTAGTCACAAGATTATGTCAGCTTTGCTTGTTTCTCAAGAGTTACATGCTTTTCCCCACAGCAAGTTTATCATAAGTAAGGAACAGAAAGAGTTTGCCAACATCTATCCCAACCCTTTTCTAGGCTCCAAATGTGTGCCATACCTAGAAATTCTATGATTGTGTGCCTGTGTAAAGGACATGGCAAAAATGTTGTTGCTGTTTTGCAGGAAATAACAATGTTTAATGTTAATGTTTAATGTTTACATAATTTCTATACCGCCCCACTCCCAAGGGACTCGGGGCAGTGTACAGCCAATCTAAAACCAGATATATAAAAATTAAAATAGAATAATAATTAATGTGCACATTAATTGCACAAACTATGGAGTAAAGCTGATCAGAATAATCTTTTGTACATTTTACTTTGTCATACAAATCTATACAATGGGATAAACAGATATTACACATTATTATATCACGAATGTCCGTGTTATTGCTCAAATGGTACCAATTCTGTGATCTGGGTCAGTGGTGTCACGACGCAAATTATACAGTCTACCTAATGATGCGGTGTTGTCTATAATGTCATTTGCTCTCTTAGCTTCTGGCACTTTTGACTAACAACAGAGTTAATGAAGCTTCTTGGATGAAAAGCAAAATATCTTCAAAGAAAAAACAAGAAAGTCCAGTTGCCTCCTGAAAAAGCACCTTTGGGGCAACCATGACTTGGATGACTGAGAATCTTCATAGACTAGCATCAACAGAGTAGATGCTTCCTGTATGCATTAATTCAAAAAATACAAACAGCATTTTTTTAAACCTGCTACTTCCAGTACAGGTTGTTCACATTTAGTGACTGACTTATTTAGTGATTGTTCACAGTAACAACTGTAATGGAACATTAACTTTGCAATCAATCTTCACATTTATGATCTTTGCAGGTCTAAAGCAAAGCAAAACTAGACTAAGGTCATGGGCACAATTGCATTTCACTTAGTAGCTACTTTACTTAGGTTAAATACTTAACTTACTGTTTAGGATGGTGATTATGGGAGTTACAGTCCAACAGATCAAAGTGCAACACAATTATAAAAAAGATTGAGGGCTTGTGCTCCAAATGGCAGCTCTTCATCGAGCACACAAATATGCATCCATGTCATTGATTATAGTTATACCAACTATAATTTAGCAAGTTTGTATGGCAAATCATGATAGCTATTATAAAGCTATTATAAAGCCAGAGCATGTAACACAGAGCTCTTCTTTTTCATGGCATGAATTCTCTACATTTCCAACTATTACCCAAACTTTAAAAGAATACGGCCTAAATACAAATAACTAGATTGTCACATGTCACTTTCCCATATCTTTCCCATTTCCCCCTTCTCTTTATTATTTTCTCCTCTCTTTCATCACTCCCCTCACCCAGCACATTTCTACCTGGGAGCCTTTGCAGTGCCAGAGGAAGCTCTGCTCCTGTGTGACCCTACATACAGTAGTTGTGCATATTTGGCAACTGAGTCCACTTATAGCAGCTGTGGTCAGAGAACCTTTGCTCAACTTCCTGGATAGGGAAGCTCTCTGCTTGGTTACTCATGCCCTGGTCACCTCCCGTTTGGACCATTGCAATGTGTTCTAGATGGAGTTATCATCAAAAAGTATCTAGAGGCAGGATATTTATTTATAGCAGGATATCCAAACCACCTGTCTTTCTATCTTTCTATCTGTCATCTATCTAGGTTTTAATTAGGCCACCCTATAAAGTGAATGAAATGAATCTTTTATTATGCAATACTGATGCTTAGGATAGCCTCTAGAGCAGTGTTTCTCAACCTTGGCAACTTTAAGATGTTTGGACTTCAATTCCCAGCTGGCTGGGGAATTCAGGAATGGGTTGGGTATTTGGAGAAATGCTTTTTGCATGAATCAAACAAGCATTTGACCAAATGTAGGTATTATCATTCTCAGAATAGGAAGTCAATTTCACCATGAACTAAAATACTTAAGAGTTTAAGATGTTTGGACTTCAACTCCCAGCTGGCTGGGGAATTCTGGGAGTTGAAGTCCAAACATCTTAAAGTCGCCAAGGTTGAGAAACACTGCTCTAGAGCAAGGTGTCAAACTTGTCACATCACGTTGCCATCACGTGACACATTGTGAAGTTTTTCCCTTTCGCAGACCTGGGGTGGGCATGCATCTGGCCCACGGGCCACCAGTTTGACACTCCTGCCTAGAGTGAGCCATTTCTGCCGTGACATGGCTTGTTTCAACTCCCCATTTCTAGACCCCAAACCCTCCTTTTCTCATTCACCTTGCAGATTCAGCCATTTTCACTTATCACTGAAAAAGGCATCGCCTCCACAGATGCCTTTAATGCAACAGAAAAAAATATTTTCTCTTTGCATCTCCCTTTTATATTTCTTTTCTAAGATCACAAGGCAAATGCACATGACGTGAACCAGAATTACTGACGGGAAAATCACTTGCTGAGTATGTTCTCTATTCTGTTGGATAGCTGCAAGGAAAGATTGAGCATTCTGGCGCTTCAGTAAAGGGGACCCTGGATCAAGTTATTTTGCTACTGTGTTCAAGAGTTTGGAAAGTGGATGTAGAAGTAATATTGAAATTTTTCTCTTCTTATTCTGACTTAAGATTTTTGCGGCAAAAGATTTCCCCTGAAAAATGAAACAGTTCAGTTAAATAGGCGCTAAAGTATTCTAGGAGACTTCAGGACTTTCAAAGTGCAGCATTCAAATTATTTTTAAATAAATACCTGCAAAACAAATTGTCAATGTAAAGATAAGTTACATATCTGTAGGAAGTGGGTATTCCTTCCCTTCATATCCCTTGAACTGTTAGTACAGTTAGTACAGTGGAAATTTAAAAACAAAACAAAACATGCAGGAATGGGTTGGGTATTTGGAGAAATGCTTTTTGCATGAATCAAACAAGCATTTAACCAAATGTAGGTATTATCATTCTCAGAATAGGAAGTCAATTTCACCATGAACTAAAATAACCAGAGTTGATAAGTCAGTAATGAACAGTAAATCTATATTTGCACACATACAGAATCAGGTTATAACTTGAAATGGATTAAAATCAATGAATTTAAAATTAGTTTTTTTTTTAAATTTAAGACTTTTGATTTTAAAAAATTAAGAGATTTCTCTTTTTAAAAGGATATGACTTATAAATATTATTGGGGCAAGAGTAGAGGATGCCGAGGATAGAGTTGGGTGGAGGCAGTTGATTTGCTGTGGTGACCCCTAACGGGAACAACCGAAAGAAGAAGAAACTTACAAACATTAATGCAGAAAAATAAATATGTCTATTATCTCTTAACACTGTGTGTGACCCTTTGTCAAAACAATAGTATGGAATATACATTTCTGTAGAAAAAAATAAACACTGGGGTAAATATGCAGATTTTGAAGCTATGTCTTATTGAGCCGAATATATATTTTATTTTCTCATAGTAATATGTCCTTTTTAAAATCTTGAGAACTGTAGATTGTAGGTCACTTCTAAGGTCTTTTAAAAATTTCAGTCTAATTTTTCTTTCAATAACTTCAGACTAGCATTTAGAATACAGTAATATTTCCACATTATTGTTGTTCCTGATATTTATCCCAAAGAGATTCTGGGTGCTGTACAATATAAAATTAAAAGGTGTAAATAATGCCCAAGATAGATTGAGTCAGAAGAGTTTGCTACTGGTTGGCAGGCCTACCCCATCTGAGGCATATTGACCAGCCTTAATCTCTTATTGCTGTCATTATGAGTGAAACCCATTAATTTCACAAATATTCTCATTGGACCTAAATGCATAATTTTGGATTGTTGTATATTCTAAAAGTTCTATATACTTTTAAAGGAGTGATACACTATATCAAGGATGTCAAACTGGTGGCCCATGGGCCAGATGTGTCTCACGTAGGCCACGCCCACCTCAGCTCCACGAATGGGAAAAATGTCATGAAATGTCAAGTGACGGCAATGTGACGTTGCAAGTTTGACACCTGTGCACTATATGAACTCCATGACTAAAGGTTTTACACAATTCCCTTAAAGCAGTCTTCCCAACTTAGATGAACACCATGATGGCTGTGAATTCTAAGAAAGTTTAGAAGTTACTAGATGCAGGGTGGCCAGAACTGGGTTTTTAAACCCAGATCTGGATTTTTTTTCATCCCTGTCTGGATTTCTTTTTAAAATTGAAGTTTCTTCTATACATTATTTTGCACTGCATGTACAGGTAGTCCTTGACGTATAACCCATTCATTTAGTAACCATTCAAAATTACAATGGCACTGAAAAATGTTATTTACAACCAGTCGCTTATCACTGACGCAGCATCCTTATGGTTACGTGATCAAAATTCAGGCATTTGGCAACTGACATGTATTTATGATGGCTACAGTGTCCTGAAGTCAAGAAATTACCATCAGAGACCTTTCTAGGCAGTTTCCGAGAAGCAAAGACAATGGGGGAAGCCAGATTGGTTTAATAACTACAAGATTTGCTTCACAACTGTGGCAAAAAAAGATTATCATCCTGCCCAGCAGTGGAAATTCTGGTCCAAATTGTGGTCATAAGTTGAGGACTGGTTGACTTCTCATACCCCTCTGCTTGCAACCAAACAACAGAAATTGGGGGGGGGGGAGTGATTGGAATGTATGGGGAGCCGGAAGGGAATTGAGGAATTCGAGAGCACTGTCTATGGCCTGAGAGAATCTCTGCATCTCAAGGTCGAACGGTGGGAAACCTCAGAAATGCACAGACTGTTCCCAAAACAAACTGAGTGTATATGATTGGTGGACAATGGACAGGGGAAAAGTTTTTTTTTTGTTTTGTTTTTTTACCTAGGATGCTTTTTGCAGAAAAACCTCAGAACTGGCTTCACTTCTTCTGCACCTCTGTGGAATTATCAATATGTCCTAGGAGTTTCTTCTGCTGCAATATGCCAATAGGACAATTAATACTACCTGTATGAAATAGGTGATAATATTTTAGTTTAAAACTGATTTATTGTGGGGGCTTTTTAATCTTGATATTTTTGTGTAGAATCTGGGTTTATCTGATCATGTTAGGAAACTCCACTGGCATCCTGACCAGATGCTACCTTAAAACCCTTCTTATTGAGCCTGTTTGCCTGAACTATTATATAATTAATTCACAATTATTCAATAAGTATTACAAAATCGGAATTGATTCTTATTTTGACCTCTCCAAAAGAAGGGTCATTTGAGTATCATATACTGGGATAACAGTAAATACTTTATAAAGAAACTACCGATTAACATTCAGCTCAGTCATATACACCCTAAACTAAATAGTAACTAGAGCAAGCCAGAATACATTTTTTTTGTTTCCTTCACTTTCATCATCCTAAATTCAAGTAAATTATTGCTTAGCATACTATACACTCTGTGGAAAATGCCTGCTTTCATGTAAAATGATTTTTCCATAGAGGAGATGTTCTTTAGGCACAATAAAAGAAATTCTACAGGTATAATTAGGACTGTTGTGTACAGTACAACTTTATTTAATTAAGGCATTTTATAAAACTCTTTTAAAATATGTTTGCTTACTTTTGTTACCTCCAAATCCTCTTACCCTTCAATTAAAATATAGCCTGTTGAATTTTAATTACTGAAACAATAGTTTTAGATTCCTAAATGACGGCGGCCAACCAAAATAAAAATGCCTTTTTCATTCGCATGAATATATTAAAGAAGAAAACATGCATATGTACATATGTTTATGAATGTCCACGTAACTAGCCACAATGGAAATTTAAGAAGCTCAAATTCTGAAGATGATCCCTACTACTGATCATAAGTGTTGATGAAGCAAAAACATATTTTGCTCTACTGTACAATGAAACGAAAGGGAAAAAGACGAAGAATAAAAGAAAAGAGAAAAGTCAACATCTGAAATTGTTAGCTGAGCTATAAATGTAGTGTACTATAATGTATTTCAGCTTAGTCCCATTCATTGGTATAGTTATTATGGATAAGATGGCTTGAAATTGTGATTTTTTTCATCTCTTCTGTAAATGGCTCACAAATATAAAGCCCTTTTCTACAGAACATGAAAAATCACCAACCCATTTTGTTGACCTTTCCACTTTAGAAGACATTCAATTTTTGCATCCTTAGTCAAGGAGGATACAAAACCACAATAGTGGAGCATCATGGAACTTCTGTTACAATCCAATCATCAGAAAAATCTCTTTAAAAAAATGAAATAGTTCTATATGTCTGCTGCCCAAAGCTGAATGAATTTTTCTTTCAAATTTTCCAAATTGTGCCCACATGCCCCTGTGCTTTAAATGCAGCAATTAATGAACTTTAAGTTACAGAAACATATGAGATAAAGTGTAAGGGAAGGAAAACAATTCTAAGAATTACTCACCATGATGCATACCATTTGCAGTGAAAAAACAGAGGGAAGCTGAGCTCACCCTGTGAAGTACAGCAGTTCCTGTTTTAGGTAACTAAATATGGCAACAATACTAAAATAATGTGAATCTGACACACACAGAAGGCTAACATCTGGAAGTTCAAGAAAGCACCTAAATAAATAACAGGTATCTGCCAGATTTTGAAACGCCAGCTATTTTTTGAAGATATTGATCATAGAAGCGAAAAGATAAAACTTTGTTAAAAGCCCACTATAATACTTCCTATATATGTTTTTTTCTAAGTTTTTAAAAAATGCTTATCTCATTTTTTTAGAATTAATTTAGATATATGCAGTGATTGGGGGGGGGAAGGAAATCTACAAAACCTACTGACTAATATCATGTACAGTTGAAACAGAAAAATAAATGTTTAAATTTTCTTAAAATCTTTTAAGGGTCCTTGTCTAGTCACCTGACAGCAATGTGGATCAGCAGTTGCTGCTTCTAGTGACAGGACATGCAAACATGCTGCATATTAAATGAAAACTTTCTAACAGAAATATTTTGAACATTTGCATCTAATTTGTGATCGTTGTTTAGCCCAATGCTGACATGATGTAGAATGGCAGCCCCCTTTAGAACATCATTGCTCTAATCTGAGTGTGATTAGTCTCTACTCTGTAAACCTTCTAGAACAGGGGTCTCAAACCTTGGCAACTTTAAAACTTGTGGACTTCAACTCCCAGAATTCCTCAACCAGCTTTGTCGTATAGGAACTCCTGGTTGAGCAAAGTGGTTGGACCAGTGGTGGAATTCACATTTTTTAATTACTGGTTCTGTGCGTGGCTTGGTGGCTGTGACTGGGGGGGGGGGTGTCATGTGATTGGGTGGGCAGTTTCTGTAAGCAAGGCAATAAAGATTAGGCTGGAAACAACACCAGAATGTTTTTTTCCTGCCTTCCTTACAGGATTAACCCTGTAAGAAAAGAAAAATGAGATTTCTTCTAACAACAGGTTCTCCTAACTGCTTAGAAAATTTACCGCCGGTTCTAGCGAGCCTGCTGGATTTCACCTCTGGGTTGGACTAGAAGAGCTCCAAGGTCCCTTCCAATTCTGCTTATGTTCTATCTTCTATCATTGAAAAATACGAGAAGTTTTGCTGGAAAATTATTAATAGACAATATTCCATTATTTATTTATTTGTTAGTTTATTTATCAAATTCATAGATTCATCCATCTCACAGTGATTTTGAATGGCACACAGAATTACAATACAACAACAAAACTGAAAAAACAAAGCAATTAAAAATAATCATTAAAGTGCAACAAAACAGCTAAAATTATAATAAAGTGAAAAACACAGGAGATTGCATTCTAAACTTACAAACAATGTAATCATTTTGCAGCATACTGTCTAATAATGTACCAGCAAAACTTCTCATATTTTTCAACGATAGAAGATAGAACATAAGCAGGATTGGAAGAGACCTTGGAAGTTTTCTAGTCCAACCATTCTGCTCAATCAGATGCTATACCAGGGGTGGGCAATTATGGCCCTTTTATGACTCGTGGACTTCAACTCCCAGAATTCCTGAGCCAGCCATGCTGGGAGTTGAAGTCACGAGTCATAAAGGGGCCATAATTGCCCACCCCTATGCTATACCATTCCAATTAATGGTTGTCCACTAGGGTGACCAACCGTCCTCTTTTGGCCGGACATGTCCTCTTTTTACGTCCTGTCCGGGGCGTCCGGGCGGGTTT
>JAEANM010004891.1:0-20219 GCA_017656035.1 Myanophis thanlyinensis
GGAAAGATGTAACATGGGAGCTCCGAGGAGCTCCCATAATTACCCACGCGGCTGCATTCTGCACTAACTGCAGCCTCCGGATGCTCTTCAAGGGGAGCCCCATGTGGAGAGCGTTGGCATAGTCCAGACGGCTCTGGAGGTCAGGCTCGCTTGGCAAAGGTCCAGCCATCTCTACCAAAGTCGACTTTTGGGAAACACCTCGTGCTAGGAGAACTGCCGGAGCATGTTTGCAGTAGCTCCTCTCGGTTTTATTTTATCAGTTTTGAATATTCTCACTGGATCCTTTTTATTTAACTAATATCCTTCAGATGAGATAACAGTGTAGACCACAACACAGATAAAAGTTTTTTTTTGGGGGGGGGGGGACTTGGGACTAATAAGGCATGGGAAAAAGAAAGAAATGCCATGGTACCAGCCCATGATCTCTCCCATCAGTGAAAATTGCAAAACAACCAAGAATTGAGGAGCACTTTGCTAGCAAGAGATCTGTAAGTAAAGTTAAACCCACCTCCATCTCCAATAAATCTGAAAGGTCAGAATGGGATTTGCAAAGTGATTTGACAGAACACTTATTAGACTTTTCTGATCTGGGGAGGGGGAGCAAACTGACAGCCAGCTGTTCTCACAAACAACTAGTCCAGTTACATCCTGTATGAAATTTGAGATAAAGGCTAAAAAGGCTAAGGACAAACTAATTCAGGGTACAGACAGTTTACTATCAAATTTCAACCAACACCAATTTGCCTATAGAAGAAACAGGTTAACAGGAAATGCCATAGCCAGGGCCCTACACATAGTATTGAGACACCTCAATACACCTGGGAACTGTCAGGATGTTTTTCATAGACTATAGCTTGGCATTCAACAACATTCTGCTGGGCATCCTCATTGAAAAGTTGACTGACCTAAATTTCCCTCCCCTCACCTGTGACTGGATTAGAGACTTCCTGATGGACCACCCACAAACAGTAAGGGCCGGGTCCTTTACATCCTTCCTAAAGCTCAGCACAGGCTCCCCTCAAGGCTGTGAGCTTAGTCCCTACCTGTACTCACTGTACACACATGACTGCATACCTTCAGCCATAACATGGTAATAAAGTATAACATGGTAATAAAGTTTGCAGATGATACCACTGTGCTGGGTCTTATTAAAGGACGGGATGAAACAGCATACAGGAAACAAAATCCAGAAGGTAATTACATGGTGCTCAGAAAACAATCTACACCTAAACACCAGCAAAACTAAGGAAATGGTGCTGGACTTCCAGAAACAGAGAGAAGAACCTGCCCCACTCTATATCAAGGGGGGCAGCATGAAGAGGGTTTCCTCCTTCAAATTCCTGGGAGTGCATCTCAGCGAGGATCTCACCTGGAAAAGTAACTTGTCCCAGGTGGTTAGGAAGGCCCAACAGAGACTCCATTTCCTAAGAGTCTTAAGGAAAAACCAGGTGGCACAGCGGCTGATGACTTCCTTCTACTGGTCAATAATAGAAAGCGTCCTCACATACTATGTCACAGCTGGCTTAACAACCGCAGACAAGAAGGTACTACAGAGGGTAATGAGCACAGCACAAAAAAATCATGGGCTGCCCCATAACCCCACTGGAGGAAATTGCCAGGTCCTACTGTCTCAACAGAGTGAGAAAAATCTTCAGGGATGACTCACTTTGGACAGCACTTCTTCATACTTCTACCATCAGGCAAGAGATATAGAAGCATATCCAGTTGGACAAATATCCATGGATCATCAGACTTTTAAATGCCACATAACACCATGACTAGACTTGATACAACAGACTCACAGTGCCAATGCAACATGCAATATGCACATACCAGTGGAATAGTATGTATGTATGTATGTATGTATGTATGTGGAAATGTGTGCCTAGCCCCAGTATTTCCTGGGATTAGGGATTTGTTTATAAGTCTGGAGATGTATTATGTGTTTGAATGTATTCTGTGTTTTGTGTTATTGTACAGAAGGAGGCTCATTCAATTTCACTGCATACATATTGTGCATTGACAATAAAGATTTGAATTTGAATTTTGAAAATTCAATGGAGTTTATGACAAAGCAATGCCTTCTTAAAGCACAAACAATTGTTTCAGTATTTGAGCAACTAATAGCATTCAACATGATTTAGAGACATCAAGAAAGGATATAGCTGTTTCTCTTCAAACACAAGATCTGGGTCCATGCACCCCCACTAAAGACCCTGCAGCAGACTTGGTTAAATCCCATACTCAGGATAAATTCCTGTTCCCAAGGAAACAGTTAAAGAACTTGCTAAAAAGCAGCAGCTGGCTTTCTTCAGACAAGGCATGAGAGGAGGGATATATTAATAGAGAAATTTCTTTGGAAGCCAGTAAAGCATCTCCCCCCAATTACATCGTTCTCTGCAAACCCAACAGATTGCTCTTAGAATCTATATGAATAGGCTTAATTATGGACATTGGAATACCAAGACTGCAATACTAAACTCCCTAAACCAGCTTCTGTACTGCCAATGGGGACAGATTGATCTCCATGCTGTGGAGTGGTTTCCTGAGGCTCCAAATTGGAAGCCGATAATCCTGTCTTTCAAGCAGACCACCATACCTCTCATGCTATTCAAGATGAAGGTACAACTAGTCTCCTTTCAAATTGCCCGCATCAGATTCTATGAGAAAATGGCTAAACACTTAATTGTTAACACATGAGCTCCCAAGGTTGCTGCTGTCTCTTCCTCATTTTCAATCTTGGGAAAGCGAGAGAAAAAAAGTGGGAGTCAGCCAGCCTTATTCGGTGAAGATGTACTTAACAGTACAGAAACTGGCCTCATTAATGACTTTGGCACTCTTCCAAGGAAAAAACAAGACAACATACTATTCAAGTTAGAAAATTTAAAGAATCCTTGTTGGTCACGATTGACACAGCTAAGCTGCTTATGATCTGGTCTCCCCAATAATTGAGATCATGGAAGACAGAAGCCAAGTAGGGAAGACAGAAGCAGGGAAACTTTTTAAAATGAACACAAGCCATGTGAAGAAAAGAAGCCACCACTATGGCTCGTGTTCACTTTAAAAAGTTTTCCTGCCTTCCAGCTGCTCACCCAGGAGTAATCCCGCTTGCCAAAGCACAGCAGAAGGCAGAAAAACTTTTTAAAATAAATATGAGCCAAGGCGGTGGTTTCCTTTCTTCACACAATCTGCCCACACGATTTGCTAGAGAGGCTTCCTTTCCTGTGCTGAGGATCTGAAGCATCCCTGAAAGCCAAAGGGCCTTTCCTATTCCTTTCAGGAGCAAAAGGGACAAAGTATGAGAGAGAAGTGGGGCTGCTATGACACTTTCACTTTCATCAGCTTCACAGCCGGAAAAACAAAGGGGGGCGCTAAGAATTCTGGGGCTCATCGTCCTCTCTGTGCAGACGTGACTAGCCCAATTGTAGTAGTAGCTCACAAGCCAAAAAAGTGTGGGCACCCCTGCTCTACAGAGGTTTGAAGGATGTACAAATATTAATGTCCATGAACCTGAATAAATTAAAAGTAACTCTTTCTATAAGGCTGATCTGTCCTTTTTTGTTTTTAATTAATCCAAAAACAGCTTTAAATTTATGTCAAAGTGAATGTGGTATTCTTTCAGTTGACACATCAGAGTATTTACCTTACAGCTTATTTAAATCACAGACAATAATTTTTTCCATAGGAAATTCTGCTTGAATACATTCCTGCTGTCCAGCTGATTTGGTAAGAGAATGAGAACACTGTTTCAATTTTCTATGCTGCATATAATGAATGTGAGAGGGCAGGATCCCATGAATTATGGATTACCTCCAGGATGGTTCACATGAAAGGAGAAATCTCAAGCCAAATAATATTACAGCATTTGTGTAGCAGCTGAGTAATTATAACAAAATGTAGTGGAATCTCATATGATATTCTTTTCGCTGTTGTTGATTTAGTTAGGGTGACCAAGCATCCTCTTTTGTCCGGACATGTCCACTTTTTACATCCAGTCCGGGGCGTCTGGACGCCCCGGACTGGACATAAAAAGTGGAGATGTCATGTCCGGGCAAATGGGGAAAAGCGGCTCCAGCAAGACAAGCATGTGCTCCATCGCGCTTAGAAATCCCACGATGGAGCGCATGCTCATCTTTGCGGGAGCTGCTTTTCCCCATTAGCAGCACTTGGGCGGCTGGAGAAGAGCTGCTGCGGAGCTGTGCCCCCCCCACCACCACCACTGCCCCCGCTGCCCCACCGCCACCACCACCACCGCTATCCCCCCGTCCTCTTTTTTGGAAATCAAATATGGTCACCCTAATTTAGTAATTTTACTCATATTTACTGATGTTTAATTGCAAATTGTTTAAAAGGTTACTACCACCTTTTTGATTATTCATTCGCTTAGTTTAACTTAATCAGGACAGAATATAATAGACTTAATAATTTTATTTTAAAAATAATTAGAGGTTTTAGCACTGAAACAGTGCCCTTCTGAAACTATGGTATATTAGAGCCTTTTATTCTATATATTTAGACTTACATCATGCATTAATAAGTTTGGATTATTTGGTCATTGCAATTAATTTTGTGTGTTGACATGCACAATGGCCACAATCCCCAAGTGACATATATGAATGGAAGCACCTGGATTTTCCCTTTATTTCATTTTCTGGGATGTATGTGTAGACTTGTTTTTCCTTCAGCAACTGAAGGTCTTGCCAAATTTCTTTCTGTGCTTGAGGAAGTTTAAGAAGTGGTTTGTTTGTGGTGTAGCTAATGAAAATAGATGAAAAAACCTGGACAAAAATGCATAATTTCTCTCAAGGGCAAACATTGTTTTTCTGCCCTGAGAAACTGTATAAATGTAAATCACCTGATTCTGATACTTTTTACCATATATTTATGTAGTTTTGTGCAAATTATGATGATTACCTTATAACTGGAGACAGGACTGAATTATATTCATCCACCTGTGCTGCATGCTGCATTTTACTTCCCCTTTCCAGGGGATAAGGACATTGATTATATTAAGGTATCAGTGTAATAATTAATCATTTCAAATAACTAACAAATACAGCTTTTAAAATCTTCCTTTGCATTATATGCAATAGACAATATATATCTACAAGACTGAAACTGAAATATGACAGATTCATTTTTTTCTCTAAGTCCCTGCTGTTACCAATATCGCTACAGTACTTATTAAAAATAAATCAAATGTACTTTCTGACAATATACAAGATCTTATTAGCAAGAAAAATTTACCCCTTGGTATAACCCATCTCATTCTGTTTCACTTCAGAATTGACATTGTGGGCTTTGCTGATATAGTACAATCATGACATTGGCCAACTGAATTAAGCTTCATTGAATAGATTGCTCCAAGCAACAGAATTTGAAACTACAGTAACAAAAGTTAGGGAATGATCTGATATGGCCAAGTCTCAATCTAGTAAAAGAAAACTTTCTGGAAAATGTATTTTTGACATACAACAACCTTCTTTCAATTTTCATGTATCCACAGGTACAGAAAAATATGACTTTAAAAAATGTAAAAGTAAAAGTTTTTCCATTTCCAGTCATGTCTGACTCTAAGGGTGCTGCTCATCTCCATTTCTTTTTTTTTACAGCAATACAGCAAATTTTTGTTTCTCGTATCTATTATGGGCCATTAAGATGATGTCAACTTTTAATGACCACATAGATGATCCAAGATGATCTCCTCCTAACCTAGTCTTTTAGATTGTCCAGTGGTCCACGCATGGACCATGCTCCTGATCATTCTTCTCTAAGATAGATGAACAGAAATAAAGAAATACTTGGGCATCTATCCCATATGCAAAAATACCATATAAGAGAGAGAGAAAAATAAAGTTATACATCTTCAAAAAATTATACATGGAAAATGAACAAAGTGTGGATGAATGCATGAAACTGGACCTTATCACTGCTTGTTCAGCCTACCCCTTAGATAGATAGAAATATCTGCTTTCCTAGAGATTACAGATGCTATTCTGAGCTAAATGTAGAAGATTGAAAACCACCAAACATATAGCTGACTTCCTGCCAGATGAGATTTGTGATTGTCCTTGTCTAAAGGACAGTGTGCCTGTGGAAATGTTTTTTAAAGTTGTAAATTTTTATTTTTTTTCTTTTGATTTTTTTAATTAAAACTGAATGAAAAGAAACGAATGATGTTTATACAAGGCACAATGAAAAAAATTTCTCATGCTGTGTGCAAATAATATAGCAATAACAGTTAGACTTATATATTGTTTCACAGTGTTTTACGGCCTTCTCTAAGCATAAGAGTCAGCATATTGCCCCCAATAATCTGGGTCCTCATTTTACTGACCTCGGAAGAATGGAAAGCTGAGTCAAGCTTGAGCTAGTGAGAATCAAACTGCTGAACTGCAGTCAGCTGGCAGTCAGGTATAGGATACTGTTGTATTATCCCATACTTCTGCAAATAGGACGTTCACATCAGCATCAAGGAGCAAAAGACCTTGCCTAATTTTTATGGCACTTGACTTCAGTGAAATTGCTATGAACTCTTTGTTTGGGAATCTTTGTTTCAATGACCTTAGGATACACTCATCAATGTACGTTACTGTACTTATCCAAGTTAACACGATGATAGACGTATTGCTTATTTTCATTCTGTTTTTCTATCTCAGCAGTTTTGAGTAAGAATTAGATAGGATGTCAATAGAGTAATGATTTTTTCTAAAACTTTTGCAAAGTTTCCATTAATTTACCTTGGAAAGAATACAAATAACTCCTTTTGCCAACTATTAATCTTTTGAAGCACTACATTTGAATTTTTTTCGAAAAATTTATGGAATTTATATCATCTTCACACATTTTCAACTAGCAATATAACAAAATAATTTTATGTACTTTAATAAAAATATACTTCATTTTGACAAGTGAAAAGAATTAAAATAATTCTGAAAGCACATTAATTAAACAAAGGGATCAGTAAATAAAGTTATTGTATTGTTCTGACGCAAGCCTAAAAGCAATAAAATTCCAAGTTTCAGAATTAAAGCTCCAATATCAACTCATAATAGGGTGCAATTGTATAAATACAAGATTGGTATAACAAAGTATTTAAATATTGTATGTATGTATATGTGTTTGTTTGTTTGTTTATTTATACATTGAATTGTCTCTCCTTTATGATCTTAAGCCAAAGAGCAATTCTTTGAGTTTAACCTTGCCTTCAGTTAATTTCTTTGGGCTTTTAAATAATTGTTTACACAGAATTATGACGCACCAAGTGACAGGACTAAATATCAAATCATCAACTAATTTCATCTGCTTAGCACATGTGCCATGATATCATTCTAAGTGGAATAATCAAATGTTAAATGGAATGGCACCACAAAACTCCACAATAAGAAAAGGAAATGGAAATCACACAAAAGCAAACATTGCTTAAATAGTAAGAAAAGCAAAAGCAAAAGCAAATGTTGCTTAAATGGTAAGTAAACCTTCTAATAGTAAGTACTTGTTTCAACAGATAAACTCTCATAGACTGGAAGTGTGATCTTCCTGGACATTATTGAAATATTACTCACAGCATCCCTTAGGTAATATCAATTACAATAAACCACAATAATGACAAAATGACATTCATATGGTGAAACAAATGTAACCATAGCATATACAACCCTTACACAGGAACATAAGTCACTGCATTTGCAAGATATTTCCATCAAATATTTTTGCTTCTTGCATCCTCCTATGTCCTTCATTTATATAGCCAGGCTAAGGTTTGTAGCCAGCAATAGCTGGGGGCCACAAAGTGGCTTTTAAGATCATTTTCTATTACTAAGATAACATTGTGCTGGTCTTATGAATTTCTGCTTTTTGCTTTATTTACAGTTCATGACTGAACAGATATCACAAAACTACACACACCGTATCAATTATACCATTTTTGTTTCCAGTCCTTGTCTCAAATAAATAACATTTCCTTTTGTGTCCATTTTGGGCATCTATTATTAAAATGTCAATGTTAATTGATTTAATAATTGTTCCTGAGCCAGTAACTGATTGAATATCAGAGTCAAAAGAGCTGGTTCCAGTTCCAGTCCTGGTCAGCTCCAGCTGGGAGAAAGGGTAGCTCTGCTTTCCCGCTGGTCTTCCCCTGCTTGTGGGCTCTATATGCTATTTTGTTATTAATATAGTATAAAATGACAGTTTAGTAATTTAATAATCTTTCGGCCTGTTTTACAAGAAGGTGGGAAACTAATATTGTTTTAATATATTAATTGCATTCAACTAGTAGAACAGTATATGTATGTTTATCTTTTTAATGCATTTTTTTCTTTTTTAATGTCTTTTTTGTTTTGTTGTTTTTGTCTGATTCTTTAAAAAATGGTGTTTTGTATCTTAACTTTTTCTGAGTAAAATAAAAATAGATTTTAAAAAAGAAATTTCCATTACTAAGCAAGATGATTGCTAAGTGAGTCATACCTTATTTTACATTTTTTTTTGCCATAGTGATTGAATGAATCACCATGGTAATTAAGGGAAGTATATGGTTGTTAAGCAAATTCAGCTACTCTCATTGACTGAACATACAAAACAGGCTTATTTATTTTTATTTAACAATATTCTAATCTATAGATTGATTCAAATTCTTTGAATTATGTTCCAGCATTTAAATTCTTCCATGATTATGCTCATAATATTCTTTTCTGAATTAAAATAAGGAGGTGGTTTCCAAAATTATTATACAAAAGTGTCACACATTCCTATATGTAAACCATATAGGAATCTATAAATATTTAAATGAATAGAAAATAGAATAAAAATAAAATTGTTCCAATCTATTATTTAATTTCTCCAATGGGTAAGAGGGGCATTCTTCTTCAATAATCATTCCACAACTGGACTTGGTTCAGTAGCAGTTTATAGTCCTTGGGACACTGACATATGATAAAAGAAAAAAATCATGGAACACGAACCAAAGAATCTTACGTGCAAACACAGAAAACTAAACACAATATCATACTGGTTCAAAATTTCCATGATACATATTTCTGATAGCATTTTAATATTTTCATGTAAATGGCACGAAGACATAATCTGAAATACACCTGCAAATTTATAGTTGTGGAGTATCTTCAAACTATATGAGCATACATATTAGTAAAAAGACTTATAGAAATGGAACATTCTTAAGGATTTCAAATTTCCAAAGCAGCATCAGAAAAAAAATAAAAAATAATGCTTGTGTCAGCCCTGAAATCATTTGTTTTGGGGGAATCTTCAGGACTGCCACAGCGGTGGCTGGCAAACTGTGGGAACAGGAGAGGGGAGGTAGAGAATAGTAGGGGGCATGTATCAGAACATTCTTTCCCGTGGGAGTCAAGGATGTCTCACCAGCACCTGGGGAAGCATGCCTGAAAGTTAACTGAAGACTTGAAGGTGACCAGACTGGGCCATGTGATGCACATGGGCATCGAGGGGAAGCAACTGACTTTGATTTGGGGTAGGGAAAACGCAAGGCTTTCAGATTCATGTTTTCCTCAGATTTTCGCCAATAAGATGTCTCTAATAAATCTATACTTTGAGGAAGATGATTCCCTTGGAGTTTTGATTCTATTGGGGGTGTTACTTGGAACTCTGACATTAACCTGAATCTCCAATTAAAACCACAAGCAGCTCCCCATGCCGCAGGGCCACTGTCTGGGGTTCTGAGTCCTGGGTGCACTACTGGTTATTGGGTGGTGCAAAGACTCAGGAAAGATGGAGGAGAAGCTAGCAAACTCTGAGGGAGCCACCATGATTGCAGAATCCTCTGCTATCCCTTTATAGCAGCGGTGGCTGAAGCTGAGGCTGCGGAGGCCAAGCATTGGCAGGGCTCATGGTCCAAAGAGCTGGTGCCCTGGCAGATCGTGCAGATGGATCCTTCCTAATGGGGTGATGCTGTAGGGATCCTAGTACCCCAGGAGTTGGTTGGCAGGGTGACACTCCAAGAAACTCAATTTCAACGCACCAGTCTTTGAGTGGAGAGCGCCAAGACCCCTCAAATTCAGCGAGTCCAGAGAGTGGGGCCTCCCACCCCCCTCTCAAAGCCAGTTGTTGACCTACCTCATAGAGAGATTTAGTCAGTTTACAGTGAGCAGCATCGCTCAACTCCCTCTGAGTGGCGAACCCAACTGGTCTTGGCTCAGCCCATATTAACCTTTCCTGGCCAAGGAACATGACAGCCTAGAGTGGAGCATCAGCCACCTTCCACTTGGCTCAAAGTGTACCATGCCTGAGCTTCGCTCACTGGTCTGACTGGCTGGGACGACAGCTCAATCAGGAGCCATCACTAGCCAGCAGCCAGGGCCTGTGGGTCATTCCAGCCTGGGGACACAGACGAAGACCATGGGACTGCCAAGACCAGGTAGCCCTCCTCACCATCCACCCCTCCACCTGCCACCTGCCGATCAAATCCCTCCTCGATGGGCATTCTACCCCAGCCAGGGGTGGGTGCAATACCAATGGATGCCAGCCCCTGCTCCACAGCAGACTCCCATTTTGCTGCTGCCACACACACACTCCACAGACTTACTTTCAGTTCAGAATTACTTTCAATGGAATCCTGGGAAAGCTGGCATACTTTCTGAACCAGATCTGGTCCCACTTCAATTGTTATGGGGTTCAGAACTAATTGGATCAGGAGATAATCTTGGTGATTGCAGACAACATAAAGGAAGGGAAGCAACCAAGTGCATAGCCCAGCTGCACGATGAAGGAGCCCCAAAACTAGAGGATGCCAATGAATTTGTGCAGTTCAATTCTTGTGCCTGAGAACCCAATTTGAGGATACTTCCCAGAAAGAAGAAGCTGAGGCTGAGATCAAAGATCTGAACAGAGGGATCAATCCACAAAAGAGTTTGGGAATTTTGGAGACTAGCGGGAAAGCTGAGAGACTGTCTGGAATGCCTCTTCATTCACCATTTCAAAGAGGCCAGCTTGTGCCTTCAGAAGGGTTCCAGATAGCAAATGAGTGGTATCAGATGGTAGTGTCTATGAACCTCGAGATCTCACCTAAGCAACTCCTGGAACACCGAACCAGTGTAAGACAGGTCAGAGAGCTGAAGCCAGCCTCCATACTCACAGTCAAGTACTTCCGGTGTGGCCAGCAAGGCCACCAAATGTCAAGAGTGCCTGGCACTGGCTCCTGTCCTCCAGATCAAATGAGTTCAAAAGCAAAAAGAACTCTGTGGAAGCCACTGAACAAAAGAAAAGTTGCCTGGAAAACTGTTGAGGTTCCACCCCCACCTGCAATGAGGGGAGAAACTCCAGCTCCAGAACCCTCTCTAGGCACCACCAGCAAGAGCAGCAAGGCCAGTGAAGAAGTTCTGATGGTAAGTGAGGCCATCTGCCCCTTTTCCATAAAGTCATGAACAGTGGTACCCAGAACAGGGGCCCAGGGGTCCATAGAAGCCATCATAGACACTGGATGTACCAGGTGCCTAATTAGCAGTCCAGAAGCTAGGACACCCCATACACTTTGAGCAAGTCGATGGGAGACTAATAGGCAGAGCTCTGGCCACTTTAGTCACTGAGCTTATGAGACTGGAGATGGGATGCCATTGGAAAAATATACACTTTGGTGTAGCCCCGAAGATGACAGTGTCATTCATTCTAGGCCTTGCTTGGCTGGACAAATGAAGTCCAGCCATCATGTGAGAGGACAGCTACCAAAAGCTAAAAATAGGCATCAGCTACTTTTGTCTCCTCAGGCCAAAGCTCAACTGCCTCTGCCCCCAAGCAACTCTGGTTTAGGGGAGGGGGTAGCAGCCACTGCAGATGGCTCGTCTGGCTGCCCTCAAGTGCCTAAAGAGTACAAGGATCTGGCAGACACATTCAGTGAGGGTGAATGCAACATCCTCCCACTCCCATCAATTGTGCGATAGAATTAGTGCCAGGAACAAAGCTCTCAAAGCCCAAGATGTATTCAATGACCCCTAGAGAGATGGACAAATTGAGGAAGTACATCGACACCAATTTAGGAAGGGTCTTCATCCAACCTGCCAAATCTAAAGTTGAATTCCCAGTCCTAATCAAAGAGAAGAATAGGAGATGAGACTCTGTATGGATTTGCATGGGATTAACATTGTGTGCATGGAAAACACCTACCCTCTCTCCCTAATGAAAGATATGCTAAGTCACCTATCAAAGGGGAAAGTGTTCACAAAATTAGACCTGAGAGAAGCATATTACCAGGTATGGATCAGAGAAGGGTATGAATGGAAATCCGCCTTCAACTGCCTATTAGGCAGCTTCCAGTTCAAAGTCATGCTATTCAGAGTACAGGGAGCCCCTGCTATCTTCATGCAACTAATTAATGAGATGCTGCATGAGCACCTGTATAAGGGGATTCTAGTTTATCTGGATGACATTCTTATATTCAGAAAGATGCTAGGAGACCATATTAAGCTAGTATGGCAAGTTTTGAAGAAGCTTCTGGATGCAAAGCTCTATGCAAAACTGTCAAAATGTGAGTTTCATCAGACTTCCCTGGACTACCTGGGCTACCAAATGTCAAACCAGGGGGTCGAGATGGATCCAGGAAAAATAAACGCAGTGCTGGACTGGCAACTCCCATGCACCCATAAGCAACTCCAGAGCTTCCTGAGGTTATTCTCGAAGCAGACTCACTTCATTGCCTGCTCAGGGCAGCCCTCTGGCAAGGAAATTAGCCAGGATGATAAAGCAAATATACCAACTGAACAGAATGCCCCAAAGGATAATCTCTGATTGAGGAGTTCAGGTCATGGCAAAGTTTTGAAGAGAGTTCCTGAAGTCAATAGGATCAACACAGGGACTTAGCTTGGCTTTTCATCCAAATATCAGCAGAGTCATGGAATGCACAAATGCCATAATGGAGCAATACGTGAGATGCTATATGGATTATCAACAAAACAACTGGGCAGATTTGCTGCCTTTTGCAGAGGTGGCTTACAATAATGCAGTGCATAGAGCACTGAAATGCCCCCCCCCTTCCAGATCACTAGCAGCATGCATGGATTTTGTCCCCATGCCCAAACTGCCTCAAGAGCCTTCTTCATCTATAACCCTGCAGAGTGAACAGAATCACTAACACTCAGTTGGGAGAATACAAAGTGTGCCCTGACTGGAGCAGCATGAGCATACAAAAAACAGGCGGATAGGCACCGATTCCTCCAGCCTCCTTTCTGGGTAGGAGATTGTATATATCTGTCAACAAAATACCTTACGTTAAAATTGCCTAGCAAGAAACTAGGACCTAAGTTTCTAGGGCCATTCTCAATAGTGAAAGTAATAAATCCAGTGACTGTGCAGTTTAGTTACTCACACCTGCTAGGGAAAGTGCATCTGGTTTTCTGTAACAGTTTGTTAAAGCCCACAATTAGCTCACAGCTGAGACTGAGATCAGCCAGCCCCTAAACCGATGGTAATACAGGATGAGACCCACTATGAGGTTAAGAAAATATTGGAATCCAAGTTACACCAGGGTCGCTTGCAGTATTTAGCTTACTGAAAGATATACCCTTTGTCTGATCCTACCTGGGTAAAGAGCTGGGATGTGAAAGCAGACAAGCTGGAGGAATAGTTCCATGAGAAATTCCCTAGTAAGAAAAAGCGCCCCCCCCCCCGGAAGAGGTGGTTAAAAATAGCATTATTAATATCCTGTCATTTATCTTGTTGCAGGATGTCCTCGTCTCTTGAGGGAGGGGCAGCCTGCCAGCCCTGAAGCCATTTGTTTTGGGGGGATCTTCAGGGCTGCCACAGCAGTGACTGGCAAGCTGTGGGAATGTGGTGGGGAGGTAGAGAATAGTATCAGAACAACTTTCTTTCCCGTGGGAGTCAAGGAGGTCTCACTGGCACCTGGGGAGGTGTGTCTGAAAGTTAACTGAAGACTTGACGGTGACTAGATTGGGCCATGTAATGCACATGGGTATGACAGGAAGGAACTTTGACTTTGATTTGGGGTGGGGGAAATGCAAGGCTTTCAGATTTGTGTTTTCCCCAGATGTGTCAATATGATGTCTCTATTAAATCTATACTTTGAGGAAGACGATTGCCTTGGAGTTTTGATTCTATTGGGAGTGTTATTTGGAACCCTGACAGCTTGCTTTTCCATATTTCTTAACCAACCTAATTCCCTTTAAAGATACTGCTAAAGGAACCAGGACACATTATCCATTTTGGGTCATTCTCCATCAGACATTAAGCAGATTTCACAAAAACTATGTCCTGGGTTCAGTACTGAAGTCCTCAAATATTTCAGCATGCTTTGTTGGTTTTGTATCAAGCCTGATCAAATTTTATATAAACATTTATATCAAATCCTATCAATGCCATGCCTCAAAATGCTGTAATTTGATATGACTGTTTTCCCACACACTCTTTTAAACTGAATTAAACAACAAAAAGATTGCTGTAAAAGCATGATCAACATCTTACCAATCATTTCTAATCTAACACAGCCTCTCTTCATAAAAGCCACTTCAGGAAAAGGCTTTGTGCAGGCATTATTCCTAACAGGCATGCCTAATGTTACATGTGGTAATTAAAAAAGAGCTGGCAGGGATGTCTGAAATTCATTCTGTTTTACAGAGATAAAAGACTGAATGCTCACTGATCAGACTGAAGAGAAAATACTTAAGGAAAGAAGATATCCCCGTTTTCTTTTATTTGCATTTTTTTTTTTTAAAAAGAGTTATGCTTTAGACACCCAGATAACCAAACTGTTCTTTCAGGAAGAAACCCACATCTTGCGTGCGTTGAAAACCCATCTTTTCCAGCTAGCCGGCCTGGCCTGACATCTCAGGGTTATTTTTAATTGTTAGTCATAATTTTAAATTTTATAATCTTAACTTAATTCATTTAACTCTTAATTTTAACGTGTTTTTTTAAATTATCAGTTTTATCTAATTATTTTAATTGGTTTTTAGATCTTTCCTATGTATGTTTTTTACTTGCTGTACACTGCCCCGAGTCCCTTGGGAGAGGGGCGGTATATAAATTTAAACAAATAAACAAATAAATAAATTTAGCATGTCCAATATTCATAAATATTGAACACACCTAAATATTCCCCTGGAAGCCAATTTCCCTAATATCTGGCAAAAGGACAAAATCTCAGTTGCATCAAAAAAGGTATTCTTTCTTTTTTTTGGAATAAATTTTATTGTTATTTACATAAAAAAGAAAAATACAGTTAAATCCTCACCGTGAAATATCTGTTATACATCTATTTTCAATTTTTATCCTTTATACGTATGTTTTTTATCAATTGATATAAGTTATTCCAGACCACATAATTCGCTTTTTCATCCTTTCCCTTCAATTTGAACGTTAGTCTCTCCATTTTTGCACATTCGAGGATTTTGTCTACAACCATCTCCCTTGTTGGTCCATATTCCTGTTTCCATTGTTGGGCGTAAATGATTCTAGCCGCTGTTATAATATGTATAATTATGTACTGGAGATGCTTTTTGATTTTGGGGTCTATCATGCCTAATAAAAATACTTCGGGTTTCAATTCCAGTGTCACACCCGTAATTTCATTTATCCAATTTCTTACCTGCTCCCAATAATTCATAACTTTTTGACAATGCCATCACATGTGAAAAAATGTCCCTTTCTTCTTACACTTCCAGCATTCTGGTTTCATGTTGGGATATTTTTACCAGTCTCGCAGGTGACAGATGCCATTGGTAAACCATTTTATATAAATTTTCTTTGTAAGCTGTCGACAATGTCAGTTTGCAGTTCCTGCTCCATGTCTTTCCCATTCCTCGAGCTGTATGCTTCATCCTACATTTTTTGCCCATGCAATCATGGGTCCCTTAATTCCTCCATATCAATCTCTAACAGATACATTATATGTCTTTGTTATAAATTTTTCTTCTGTCCCCAATAAAATTTTATCCAATTTGTGTGGCATAACCTGTATTCCAATTTCCTCTTTATCTCTTTTGTATCTCATTCTCTGCATTTAACATCCGTCTGCAAACCTTCCCTTACATACCCTGCTATTCCTTTTTTTTAATTCTCTGCTAGGGCTGTGTGTAATTTTCCTAATATTGGGGCCTCTAAACATTTTCTATATTGTGCTTTTATATGTATTTCCTGTATACAAATTATATCTACTTTCTGCTTTGCCAATTTTGCCTGAACCAAATTTCTTTTCGTGGGAGAATTTAATCCGTTACTATTTATTGACAGTAGTTCAATCCCTTCTTCAATTCGTCCATCTGTATGTTGGTTACTATTCTCTGGCCCTTTCTGCATTCCTCTGTGACCTGGTTTTTGGGCCTGCTCCATATTCTTCTTGTCATTTATGTTCCTTCTTTCCATTCTTTCCATCTCTTTCTTCTAATTCCTGTTGTATATCTTCAGAACTTCTGGTTTCCATCTCTTCCTTGCTGCTATTTTCCTTCCTTCCTCCTTCTATTTGGTTTTGTAATTTTTCTGCCTTCTCCAGACTGTCTACTTTTATTTTCCTCCCTTGCCATGTCACCAGCATTCCTTCCGGGATTATCCATCTAAAGAGTATATTTCTCTTAGCTAGTAGCACGGCAAGGGGTCAGTACTCTTTCCTTTGCTCCCTTACCCTCCTTGGGACTTGTTTCAGCATCACAATTTCTTTCTCCTTGTAAAGCATCGGGTCATCTTTCATGATTTTATATACAATATCTCTCACCTTCTTCCTTGCAAACCTAATATGTACTTCCCATGGGAGCTTATTACGTCTAGCATAGCTTATATTTATCTGGTAAATTTCATCAATTTCCAATACAATCTCCTGCTTCTCTCTTTGTAGCACCTCCGCAATTAACTCAGTCATTAAATTACTTAAATCTTCATCTTTCTCTTCCATAATGTTTTGGAACCTTAGATAGAAGGCTGCTCGGTCCATCTCAAGATGGATAATGGAGTCCTCTAGATCTTTTCACATTGCTGTTGCTCTTCTATCAACCATTTCTATCTTTTTCTCGGCCCTTTCTGTTCTTTCTTCTACAGATTTTATTCTTTCCTGGTCCTTTCTATCATTTGCTGTATACGTTCAATTTTATTGTTGAATTTATTTATGTCTCCCTTCAATTCTGTGTGATTTGTTGTTAGTGCTTCCTGCATTTTTAACATGGTTTCTTGGATGGCTAGCAGAGTTGATTGCATCATCTGCATACCCACACTACACTTTGCTTTTCTGTACCCAACATCCCTTCAATTGTCCTTTGACTTGTTGGTGATGGGGTTGTTAGAGAGGTGTTAGATTTAGTTTGTTTGACTGACTTCAACGTTGTTGTGGTTGTGCTTGTCATGGTTTCCCCCCCTTCCTTTATTTATTTAATCTCTTCTTTACCCCTTTATGTCAAGTTTCCAATCCTTTTATTTCTTGTCCCATACTTTATCCTCTATGCAATTTCTACTATTTTTAACCACTTATATTTGTATCAAAATCTTATCTGTTCACAACCATACCAATTTACCTTTTTCCTCCCTTCCCCCCTCTTAATTAGCTCTTGTAGGTATAAACCAATTCATCTTTAACAATATACCATAATACTGATACAAATGGTGTAGTATTTAGTCTCTTTGACTCTCTAAATAATTACTTGAGAAGCAGCCTAACTTACTTTCACTGGTGTCTTCTTCCTTTTACAAAATCCAATAATCACAGTCATAGTCTGTCTCCTTCTTACTCTCTCTTTTTCTTTTTCTTCACTCTTTTTACCCTCTTCTGTTCTCTGTTTCTCCTTTCTCTCCACCTATCACCAAGTTTTTCTACTCAAATTCTCTCTCCTTCCTTTGGCGTCACGTTTCCCCACTTCTCTCCTCCTCATGCTTCTCACCGTCTCTCGCCATCTCCACTTCAGTTTCCACTGCTATTCCTGGACAATGTCTCACTGTCGTTCACCGTCTCTCACCTCTGCTCTGCTCCTCTCTGCTCCTGTCCTTACTCTCGCTGCCTCTGTCATCTCCGCCTGTCATCCGCTGTTGTCTGCTAACTCCACAACTCGCCGCCGTCCACCTTACCACCTTTTCCGCTGTTTTCGTCTCCTCTTGTCTCACTCCTCTCACCTCACACTGTTCCTCACCGCTTTCACTGTCCTTTCAATCTGTCTCCACAATTTCTGATTCCACTGTCTTCTTCCTGCCATCTACTTCCCTCTGCGCCTCCTTGTTTCCACTCACAATCCTGGAATCCTCTCCTGATTCTGCACTTCCTTCTTCAATATTCCTCACTCCTTGCTCCATGCCCCCTCCTCTCTCAGCTCTTTGCTTCCGCTCTTTCCTTTCAATTCAATTGTCACTTTTGTTTCTAGCAAGTCCAACTGTCAGCTCCTTCAGACCGGCCTATTTCTCTTTCCCAACACTCTCCCCCAACTCTTTCTCTTCTTCAGTAATCTGCTGCCAGCCTCGTTGTCTTTCCTTTCACAATACTCCGGTTTTGTAGTTTTAAAGTCCTCAAACTCTGCTCAGTCTCTTCTTCACCGCTTTTTTCCAATTAGGAGCTCCCTTTTCACACCAACAGGGAAAAAAAAAACAAAGAAAAACTCTTCAATCTTGGATTCTTCTCCTCCATTGAAAAGCTGGAATAACTTCAGTCAACTGTATGTCACAGTTGGTTTATTATATTTTCTGCTTCCACATGGGTGGCTAGTCACAGCCTCGGGTCTGCCATCTTGGAATGACAGGCACATTCAGATCAGGTTACAGGGGTGTCCCTCATTATAATGGGCAATTGCCTTTCACCTCATTATCCCCTGGGCTTCCCCTCTTTTTCGCGTGGTCCTCCTTCCATGCCTTGAAAGAACCCTGATTTGAAAGAATCAGAGACAAAAAGATCGGAGCCCCTCTCTTCTTGCTCTGCACTGCCTCAACGTCACCACTGGAAATCCAAAAACAGGTATTATTTCATTGGTCTTAGAGGTACAATTCTAATTTGCATCTGCTGAAATTGCAGAATCCCTAAGTATCAAAGTCAGAATCAATTTCTGTTCTTTTAATTTTTAAGCCTTATAGGAACTCATATTAGTTGTTTCATGAAATACAATAAATGCTGGGAAATAGTAACATCCAGGCATGCCTCCTAGGAATTCAGAATAAAAACAAGGAAAAATTGATCTGCTACTCAAGACCTTGGCATTCTTGTATTCACCTTGGGGAACAAAATATTTCTGGGAACATCCTGATCATATATTTAAGTAACCAGCATTGACAAAGATTTTACTTTCAATGCTGGAAAAATATGCAACCATCATAAATAGTAGCTATTAACAACTTTATCTTCCACGAAGATAAGTTATTATATTTTAGGAATAGATTACTGAAGAAAAAAGTCCTAATTGTAAGAACTTGGCAATCATGCAAACTGCATTGGACCTCTAGAACAAAATATTTAATCCTGTCTGAGATTCGTGCAATCCAACTTTATACTATGTAGCATTTTTTCCAATTTATACAGCCATAGTGAGGAAAGCAGAAATCCATTCCATTATAAGAACGTTTTTTATGCTGCCTAAATGACAAGAACTGAATCAAACAGATTTGTGCTTTTACTTTCATTAATTATGAAAAACACTGAGTCAGTTGTTCCTGGCAGTAGCAATTGCTAATCTCTTGATTCAAAAATATAGTATGTGTTTCATATGGAGGAAGTTCTAATCTAATCTAATTAAGAAATGGAATCTGTTTTTCATTCAGTTATATGTCAATTGTTCCTATCTACCGGTAATGCTTTAGTCATTTTTTTTGTCCCCACTCTCCTCAATTTTAAAATGTTTTGTTAGGGTGTGGTAAGGCCAGCTGAGCATTTGGTACTCTTTGTTCACTAAAGCAAGTGTATAGAATTTGAAGCCTTTCCTGATTTACATATTTGTACTGTCTGAAAAAATGGGCAAGCTCTTGCTTCCTTTTCTAACCCTTCTTGAATGTGTGCTGGCAGCTGAATATTAAAAGAAACAGTAATTGCTCCACCTAAAAGTAAAATAAACTATCCCCAGCTGTTTCAAACCAGTTTATAATACATTCAAACTTGATCTTTCTGTGTATATCTTTACTGCAATTATTTCCATTAGTTTCCTGCACAATTTTTTCCCTATTATTTCCAATAATGTGGTTGTTAAATTATGTTGGCTGGGGAAAATATTATTTTTATATTATAATTTATCTTGAAAAATTAAACTCCAATAGAATAATAATTACATTTGTAAATAGTTAGTTAAATA
>JAEANM010004892.1:0-20219 GCA_017656035.1 Myanophis thanlyinensis
CACACAAAAACAAATGTTTCCTTAGATTATCCGTGCTTCAATTAAATCCTACGGCAAGGTACAACACGGGAACATGATGTGTAACAGGAAAAAATAGTAATGCCAGTGATATAATAAGAAAAAAAATAAACTACCATCAGGAAAATAGAGATAAGATTTCAGTCTTCTATTAGAGATGTTTTTTGTGTTGACAGCTTCTCAGAATCTACTACTGTTTCATAGTGGCTTTAGAGTTATTCTATACTTCCTAAGGTTGCCTTTCTGTCTTAAAAGGAAAGGGTGTAACCCTTTGGATTTTTCAGTGTGAGTCATGCAGGCTCAAACCAAGATGAGGATTATATCTGATGCATTGCAGAAAACTGATTGCATCACTGGCCTGATTTGATTTGTAGACATTTAGCCCCAATTGCTGCGTAGCTACCTATTTGCTCAATCGTTAGTCATCCAACCAGGCTTACAATCAGAGCCATCCAGTAGCATTGGCAGTATGTCTCTGTCGAGATAAAGCTCTGGCTGTGCTCAAAAAGATTAAACTGGTGTTGCTAGAAAGGCTGAAGCTATGCAGCAAGAAAAGTTGATAACATTATACTCCTTCCCAGTGGAAAAATGGTTCTAGAGAATGTGACTTGAAAGATACCATGACGAGCTTGTCATAGTTCTTTTTGCAAGCTTTACTTAATCACCCAATTGGCCACTGTGGGAACAAAATGATAGACCAGGACAGTTTTCTTTCTCCACATTGCTTCCTGCCACTTGTGTTCTGGTTATCTGGAGAATTGCACAAACTCAGATGAAGCTGACATTAGGATCTGCTTGTCTAAACTCACTTGTAGCCGACATTAGAGATCTGCAGCAGAAGTCATCAGGTAATAACTACTAGATTCATAGGGAGCAAGTGGGATCAGATGACTTGGGAGCATTGGAAATCACATCCCCGGGAGATTTGCCTGCCAATCTTCAATAAAAAATTCCAGCCAGTGAACTTTAATCTTTTGTTATCTATTTGGCTTAACCAGAACAATTTAAAGTTATGGCCCAGGGTGGCTTTTGTTTCTTGTAGTAATTTGCTTGTTGTTGATGTTGCTAAGCTAGGGAGTCAAACTCAAGACCTGTGGGCTGGATCTGGCCTGCATGATGCTTAGATCTGGCCCATGGGGTTGCCATGGAAACAGAGAAAGACCACTGGCCGCATGGGGCCTTTTCCAGAGAAAATGGAGCTTGGGAGCTCCCAGGCTCTGTTTTTGGCTGCAATGGCCTCCTGCAGCACTCAGCCAGTAAAAACGGATGCCATTTTCACTGGTGGAGCATTGCAGGAGGCTGTTGCAGCCAAAAACAGAGCCTGGGAGGGCTGCATGCAGCTCTCATGAGCTCCATTTTTGCTGGCAGAGTGCTAGAAATACAAACTACTAGCAAAAGTGGCATTTGATTACACAAGTGGCATGGAGCTGGCCACGCTCAACCTAGCCATGCCCCCCACTCCTGAGGTCAAACACAACCCTGATGTGGCCTTCAATAAAATCGAATTTGACACCCCTTGTGCTAAGCAGCGGTGCCATTATATTACACTGGAATTTCTCCTTGCAAAGTATCCACACAGTATGTAGTACAACCATAAGATATGAGACTTCATTTGTAGCAGCTAGTTAAGAACTTCCCCAGTTCTTTTCCCCAGCCCTGCCACTCCCCCCAAATAAATCAGCAATGGTTTGTAAGGTAATTTTAGGCAAAATATCACTTTTGAACTTTCTACCCCCTTTTCAATATGGAGCCAACTGATGGCTATTTCTACATTTAAGATTACTGATGTAATGCCTGCCAAATGCCTAGAATATTCAGAACACGCGCTTTACACACTGAGAATTTGTATTCATTTACACTTATCCTCTTTTTCATAGGGAGAATGAGGTGCTGGGATAAAATCATGTCAGTCAGCATCTCGGAATAATTGAAGAATAAACTTATCACAGTGCTGCTGATCCAGTGCCCAGTTATCTTAACACTTTGAGCTTCTCAGCAGCACTTAATAAGAAATTCATTTGCCAGCAGTACTTGCCTTAAGTGGCTTGCCTTTCTCACCCCATTAAGGTTATTCACGGCTTCTCTGTAGAAACAGTGTTGATGGCCCTTGGAAACCACTTCACAAAGTGGAGCATAGACACCTCACACAATCAAGAAAGAAGCTGAAGAATGGGATTGCATCATATCTTTCAATCCAGCATTCGGATGGGCACCAGATGCTTAGGCAAAGAATGTAGGGGTTATTCTTCTCCCTTGCGCTTACTATTGCTCTTGAGATAACAATTATAAGCACTAAGTAGAACAGATGCATCTTTTCATTATATTCTTAACTGCATCTTGATATTTTTGTTTACGGTGTACTAGGTTCATTAAAGAGAGATGGTCTGGTGTAGGGTTAAGACACCAGATTAGAAACTAGGAGATTGTGAGTTCTAGTTGTTGTATTTTATCCTGCTTTTTCTTTATATATAAAGCTTAAAGCCATGAAAATACACAGTACTTCTACCTCTCATATTTCCCTACAACAATAAGTCTGTGAAGTGGGTTGGACTGAGAGAAAATAATTGAGCCAAAGTCACTTAGCCAGATTCGTGCCTAAATCAGGCCTAAAATTCAGTCTCCTGGATTCAGGATAGCATCTTAGGTCCTACACCAATTTACATATGAAGCCAGCTGGTTGTTTTTGCACCGGTCACTTCTCTTGACTCTAGAAATAAGGCAATGGAAAACTACCTTGAAAATGTTGCCAGGAAAACTGCATTAACTTGAAGGCACACACACAAAATTTTGATTAGCACAGGTGTCAAACTCGATTGCGTCATGGGCTGGGTCATGACGTATCACATTTTTTGCCTTTGTGGAGCCAGGGTGGGCATGGCTTGCACATGATGTATTCAGCCTGCAGGCCACCAATTTGACAGGCCTGGATTAGAGGATAATAATACAGATTGTGATAAGTTCCACAGAGGAAAAACCACTTTGAAGAAATAGCAACTGGAGTGTAGAATTCTCTGGTTTTGTAATTGATACACAGAATTGTAAAATGCCTGCAGATTTGTTACCAATTGGATCGTTCTACAACCACAGAAGTATTATTCCACAGACTTTCTGGAAATCAGGCAGCATATAAATTTAATAAAGTATTATTATTATATAGACTGTTTCTCCAAGGCTTCATCACTTCTATAAACTAATGGCTACAGTCTACCTTAAACTCATCCAAATACCTACACACTTGTTCTGAAAGGATTGTTCCTGTATTACATTTCATTATCTAAATGGGTCACAGGCTTGCAATTCCACTGTGTTGAAAGAAAACAGAATAATTATTCTGGTTATGTAATTGTTTTAGACCACATTCCCTGGCCTCAAGAGTCTGTTTATTATTCCCTTGAAAAATGAACCTGAATAATCAATACAAAGTGCAATTTGAAGTGCTCTACCATCATAGAAAAGGAGCAAACATACTAGACTATAGCCTGAAGAATTAAAGACTCTACCTGTTCAAACAAGTGAGCCAAATGGTGTACAGCTTAGGAATGCAAACACTTCAAAGCTTCCATTCAGATCTTCATTAAATTCCACCATGCTATGTATTTCATCCAACCTGCTTTTTCAACAATTCTGATTTTTTTTTTAAAAGAGCTCCATATGGAAATATATTATGCCAGTCTTCAAGAAGCATTTTTTTTCAGTGAAAAAAATCAATTTATATATTCATAACTAAGGAAGCAATCTTCCACAATTTCAACAACAACAAAAATGTGTAGGTGCAGTAAGTTTACAATCACAGTTTTACAGTACAATGCTGTATTTTCAGTTTTTAACTGACTCAGCACTTTAACCCACCACAAGATTATAAATGAAAACATACATTTTTCTTTGAAGTCTCCAGGATACGGAATCTCTTATCTTACGTCCTTTTATCTCTGTTTAAATTGGCAACTATTTCAGGAAAACCATCACTGGAGCTTATAACTTGGCTGCAAGTATTAAGGGAGCCGTCTTCCATTGTAAATAATAAATCCTCCCACTATCTACAGCCAAGTAATCTTGGATTTCCTGCTTAGCGAGAAATATCGGCAGGCATATTGTTAGTGCTTTGCAGGGGAACACACTTCCTCTTGCAATGTTTCCCTGTTCAGAAGCCCAAAGGATTATCTTGGCACTCTTGACTTGGCTTTATTGAGTTCTCCCTCTTGCTTTGCACTACACAGTACATTAGATAAGTTGATCATGCAAGACTGAAACTAGTAATAAATATGTCAGCCTGAGCAAATAGGACACAAAATTTGGAAGGTGTATGGGAATTACATTCTGACTGCTTGATCAGCCTTAGCAAAGCTGTTTTTCACTGCGACAGAGAGAAAAACCTATTCACCACACAGATAGTGCCAAACGGAAAATAGGGCATCCAAAATGTTTGGAGGCTAAATTTTACCTAGGGTATTAAAGAGAGAAAGGGGACACTGATAGAAATCAGAAAGTGCAGAACAAAGCAAGCTCACATGTCAATTAGCCATGTATCACTAGAGACAGTGAATGAGTGAGGTGATGATGGCAGTTTCCAAGTGAACAGACAATATGATGGTATGATTTGACATTAAACATTTAGGGGGAGTAGAAAAAAAGTTATCCGGGCTGTTGATGTATTGCATTGCATCTTTATAACAGCAGTGCTTTCAGAGAGTTAATCGGCTTGTAGATTGTATATCCTAAAAGTCCTAGCTCTGGTAGAGTAAGCAGTTTCTCAAATATTCAACAACTGACCTTTGCCTGCCAATTTCCTCTCTTCCTCAACCATGGTTGCTTGTCTTTCTAAACTTAAACTTATAGATTTCCACTTTTTCAAAAAAAAAAATAAAAAAAAATTGCAGCCATTTCCAGTTATGCCAACTGCTTCAATCAAGACCCTGGAAACAAAGGAGACATGTATTATTATTTTTTTTAAAAACGGATTGTTTTCTATAATATGAAGAGAATCAATATATTAGTATAACAAAGGATAAAACATATGTCAGAAGTGTGCTAGTATCGATGGAGATGTGTGAGCTTGGAGCCTTCTTAGAAGAATAGAGTGTAGAGGTGCCAGGTCTGCTCATAATAGGGTTATATCATACTGTATTGTTATCAGATCCTACATTCTTGCAATATAACTGTGTTATAAATGTATGTTGCTTTTATAAATATCATTTCTGGAGGGTACAGGTAGTCCTTAACAGGTAGTTGACTTACAACAGTTCATTTAGTGACCATTTGAAGTTACAACACCACTGAAAAATCGCCACTGATTTTTCACACTTATGACCATTGCAGCTTCATGGTCACATGGTCAAAATTCAGATGCTTGGCAACTGATTCATATTTATGTCGGTTGCAGTGTCCACGGGTCATACGATCACCTTTTGTGATCTTCTGACAAGCAAAGTCAATAGGGAAAATTTTTTGACTTAACAACCGTGTTACTAATTTACCAACTGCAGCGATTCACTTAACACCTACAGCAAGAGAAGTCATAAAATGGGGCAAAACCCATTTAACAAATGTTTTACTTGGCAACAGAAATTTTGGGCTCAGTTATTGTCGTACGTTGAGGACTACCTATAAATAACCTGTAACTGTGCAGATTTCAGGACTCTCCTGTGTTCCTCTAGGAGGACTCTGGTGATCACTGTAATTATATACCATGAGAAAAAAAACCCACTTTATTGTCTCTATCTCAAATTGCTCTGGTTTCTAATTTAAGTAGCATTTTTTCCCACAACAAAGCAATTCCACAAAGATTGCTATTATGATGCATATCTCTAGAATTAGCAGCAAATTCTTTCCATGGACATGATAGCTTTAAACTACTAGAATGGGTGGCCCATGTAATTATTCTCTGTAGCTACTGGCATTTGTGTGTGGCAAATGACTGTTAGTTTTTCTTTTCTGTAAATAGCTATTCATAGTAAGTATTATTAAATACACAAAGGACACTGTGATGATGTTCATTTATATAATCAACATCTGTTTTTATAGCAAAAAGAGCAGATAAAAATTACTGCCTGGATTGTACCCTTGCCTCCAGTATTTATCAGGACAAATTTCAGCCTTGGAATTTTCTTCACACACGAAAAAAAATCTAGTATCTGAAAAAAAAATTGTTGGAAATAAACATGTTGCAGTCACATGTGGAATTTATAGGAGCACAAGGTGTTAAGTGAATTACAATAATATCTTAATAGACGAAAAGCAATATGAGCTTTGGTTAAAAGAAGATGAAAGAAATGAAATCATGATCTTAGGAATTAATGATTGTTTAATAGCTAGAAAGATTAAATCCAATGGATGTTGTGATCTTAAAAGGAGTAAAAGATTCTGGTCCTCCATTCTGCAAAGAAAAGCAATGAGAATTTTGTTCAAGAAACACATTTCTAATACATAAAAATCCTGGATAAACAAGAAATCTTCTAACATAGTGAGGGAAAGCTTAGAATTCAATGTGTGTATGTGTACTTTCAAATCAGTATTGATTATATTGTATTTATTAGATATAATGTTAGAATATAAGAGAGATAGACAATCACTGTGTCTTGGCAAGCACATTTGGGACCTTTAACAAAATAGTCATTCATAAAACTTTCATTTTCTCCCCATGGAAATAGGCGTACCTCTAGACAAAGTCTGGGATTTAGGTACTCACTACTATTATTTCAAAGCTGCTTCTTGATCCAGCTTTTCTATTAGATAGATAGACTGAAAAAAAAGCACCAAACATTGGCATGAGTTCTTTGTTCATATCCCCTTTCTTAACAGCGAAATCAACATGAAACTTAGACAACATTTGGCGACAATGATATGCAATTCTTCCAAAAATATAAATATGGGGGCAAATATGTGTTTACAGAACTGTAATTCACATAAATTTCATAAGACCTTTTGCTGCAATTATAGCCTGAATCACGCCCTATGCTGGTACTTCAGCATACCTGACAGTTTAAAGGAAAGAAGCTACTTGTTTTTGGAAAATTCTGCAATTTTTTTTTATTTTTGAGGACGATGGTATAAGTGATTTAAAAAAAAAAATCAATGTTTTAAATTTAAATGTAATTCATAACAAATACCTTTTCAAGAATGTCAAACGTCAAAAAACATTGCTCTCAACAAATCCATACACCATTCTATCTTTTATTCTTTCTTTTATTCTGTCTTTTAGTCCTTAAACTTTTCAGCTCTATCTTTCTGAGATACGCCACATCAACTCCATCCAACAATCACTTTTTCGGGCTTACCTTTTCTCAATCCAGTCATTCTTCCTTCATATATTTGTGATTCAATCCTCATTCCTGCTCTTTGCAGACCTTGGTGAACTTACTGTATTTTATACAGATCTCTCATTTTAATGTTCTGTCTAATTTCCTGCATCACTCTCATTTTACCCACACCCACTTCAGTTTCTATGAAAAAAATATTCTTGATACACAGCTGATAGCTTCTAATATTTCTAATGAACTATGATAAGATGGTGCAATGAACTGAGATAGTAAGGTACAGAGACAACTTAATAAGGCAGTGCTTAATATTTTAGCTGCAAACATTGTTCATTACCAGTCATCAGCATGTAGATTACTCTATCCATCAAATCAATATAGCAGAAGGTACAGTACAAAGTAGTATGCTGATACATATAACGGTAATTTGGAGAGATTAGAGAAATCAGTTCAAAGTTCAAAACAGTGAAGCTGCAGAAGATAAGGGAGGGTAACTTGTACATTATTCTGCTATGACAAAATGTGTCACAAAAACCCTCTTCTATTTCCTAACCATTATAAAGGCAATTGATCTTTGGGGACCAAGTGTTTAATCTTCAAATATGTTGAATATTTTATCTGTTCATTTTCTGTTCATTCATTTTATGCTTCAGAGTCACCATAGGTCTGCCCCTTGATTCATAGGAAAATGCAGGGAAACGGATATTCAGAAAATGACATCATTTAACTTTTCCCACTGAAATGGTAGAAATTTATTTATGATAGCCCTTTTAATTTAATTTTATTTTTTGGTGGGGAAAAAAAAATCAGTTGATGCTATGCCAGCAGTCTCTTTTTGTTTTTTGACTTGACTGTTTTATCAGTAGCATTGAAGTGGAACTAATGTAAACACATAGCAATCCTGGCAGGAATACTAGTAGCTATCAACAAAGAACTACAAGAATGGTGCCTGAACTTAACACTTCAGAATATAAGTGTGTGTGTGGGGCGGCGGGGGGGGGGAGGGGCGGGAAGGGGAGGGAAGGGGAATCTAATCCTGAAATAATTGACACTGCAACTCCAGGTCAAGATGACAAACCTACATTTGCAGATATGTAATTATTTGAAGTCCAGAAATGAAACATTTTGGTCTTAATTAAATTATTTTAAGATCAATTAATTACTTAAGAAAAAATGGCATATTAGTTATAACTGGCTTGAAAAATAATAGTATGGTAGGCCTTGATTTGGTGTTAATTAACAATAAGCATCCAATACTTTTGAAAACAGAATATGGTCCAATTTAGAAAAAAGCTCATAATTTTTTGGGCTGTGTGTGTGATGTTCCTGGATTATCCCACAAGTGGAGAAACCCATTAAGGGAAAATGAGGTTCCTCACGTATACTTCATAGGGAAAAAAATGAGCCAGCAACGTGTGGCAGCAGCCAAAAAAGCTAATATAATCGTTGTAAAACAGAGGCATAGAAACAAAATCACATGAAGTATTAGTACCACTTTATAAATCCTTAGTAAGACCACACCTAGAATACTACATCCAGTTTTGGTCACCACATTAGTAACAAAATGTTGAAACTTTGGAAAAAATGCAAAGGAGAGAAACTAAAATGGTTAAGGGCCTGGAGACAAAAACATATGAAGAATGGTTGCAGGAATTGGGTACGGCCAGTTTAGAGAAAAGAATGACTAGGGGTGACATGATAGCAGTATTTCAGTATTTGAGGGACTGTCACAAAGAAGGTGTCAACTTATTTTCCAATGCACCAGAAGGCAAAACAAGAAACAATGGGTGGAAACTAATCAAAAAGGGAAGCACCGAGAACTAAGGAGAAACTTCCTAACAGCAAGGACAATTAACCAGTGGAACAGCTTGCCCTCAGAAGTTGTAGATGCTTAATCACTGGAGGTTTTTAAGAAAAACTGGACAATCACCTATCTGAAATTATAGAATCTCCTGCTTGAGCAAGGGGCTGGACTAGAAGCCCTCCAAGGTCCCTTCTAGCTCTATTCTGATTGAAAAAGAGGGAGAAAGTTCTAGCTTCACTTTCATTTATATTTGCGGTAAACTTGCATTCCCAACACTAGAATGTTGAGATACTATAAACCAAAAAACAAGCTTAAACTATGTAGTCTTCATTTATACTGATCCCTTATTACTTCTACCAGGTTTCAATATTTTTGCAGTTGAGAAGCCTAGGCTGTTGGCGCATCATTTCTAGGGTACAAACATACAGATGGTCATTAGATGGCAGAAAAGAGACACAGAAAATGCTAGCGTCTCTGCCACCTAGCAGAGACATTTGGATTCCACCAGCCCACATATGATATTCCTATTATTACAGATCCACTCATTAAACTTTTTAAGTTGTAGTTTGGAACCACTTAAATGAGATGACAATATGTCTCTAAAAGAGCACATTGTCAATAAAGACAATCTTAGTTAGAAATGGAAGCAGGTTTGTGAATGTAGAAAAAGAAAACATGTGATCTGATTATATTAAAGACAAATGGTAAATTGTTAATGGTAAATTTGCCATTATTTTGCCAAAGGTTATTAAGAAAAAAAATAGGTAGAAGGTTACCGAGAAACGGTCTGAATTATGCACAGTATCATAATAGCTAAAATTACAGCTATAATGAACACAATGGCTTTTGACCTTTGAGTTAAATCATATTAGCCAGATATCGATTAAGTAAAACAATGAAATGTGCTGTGTGCTCTCTCTAATACTAATTAAATCTCTAATTAACCAAATGTTTTGAGGTCTATGCCATATACTCCAGTATTTCACAGATGAAAATGCTGTGACTGGTTTACATGCAATATTTTGATGCTACTTCCAAAGATCACACTCCGAACGTGACCCTCACATTGTTGATAGTCTTTTGTTTTTAATCATTATACAGCCTGCCATGCTGTGCTTCTGAAAGAAATTGTTAGAAACATATTAAAACAGTATTGTTTAATAATAGTAAGAAAACTTTGCCAAGATGTTAGCAAATTCAGTATTATCATGAATTTAGTTCCATCTGCAACTCAAAAGCAGCAGCATTTATTCAAAAAAGTGGGACCTATAACAAATTGTCTAAATCTAAATTACTGGACAAAACTCCGACTGTGTAAGTTAGAGATTGCCCTGAACAACTCCCGTAGTAAAGAAGGAAAAATAACATAAAATATCTACTAAGTCAGATGCATTTTCTCCTGTCATCATTCGCAATTGCCTCTTCTGGAGGTATCCTGGGAAATAAATTGCTTATGAAATTGCCTGTCACTTATGAATAGGGCCTAGACAAATGGAAAGAAATGTATGAGGGCCAGAGAGAATAAAAAGCAGGACTTTCCAACTTTCCAACTTGGATCCTTCTGTAAGAGAACTAAAGTATACCTGGGTTCCAGCCACAAAAACAGAAGCTTTCGAAACTTGGAAGAGGATGTGTTGGAAGAAGACAGCCACGGTATTTTGGAGTCCTAGTCTTTCAATAAGTATTGAAAGAACAAGTAAAAGTCACACCCCACCCATTAAAATATACCCCTGGTCAATATGCAGATACATCTCCAATATTGTTAATGAAGCAGTATTTATTTCTGTACAATAAATCAAATAAAACAAAGCTTTTCTTCTTGTGATCTTCAGTTCTTCTAAATAATCTGTCACACCAAACCATCACCAAAGATCATTCTCCTGTCCACTTATCCTATTTTCAGTGTGTGGCTTTGTATTTATTGTATTTTTGTATTTTTCCTTCTGACTGGTTTGGTTTCTCCTCCTTGCAAGTATTTCTTGGGGTGATGAGGAGGAAAGAGAGAAAGAGAGGGAGGGGTGGCCTTTCTCAATTTAGGAATCCCGGCCTTAGAAAATGGGATATGCTAATTAGCTTTTGCTGATGCTTTTATTTACAGATTTAATTTTTATATTTATGATGATGCACTGGGTGCTTTTAGAAATTTGGCTTATCTTGGGGGCCTAAATGCAGAAGTATTAATAATTTAATATTAAACATTAATATTTCATATTGCATTTAAATATTAAATATTATTATCCAATAAATAAGCAGTTGAAGTCAGAGTTCTGGGTCTGATAAACTTAATTTTCCCCCCAAGCTGTAGCTCCAAATTGGAGAGCACTTTGGTTGAAGCAGTCCATTTTTTTTAGGACTTCAAAACTTTTAAGTGATACTGCTTAGGCAATTTTATTAATATAGGTTTTTAAGGAGACAATACATATTTTTGGAACATTTTTAGAAAAACTCACATTTTAATTAGTTTTATCTTTCTTAATGATTATGACTCATTACTTCTCATTTTGTATACAGATATATGGTTGCAATGCGTATATTGATCTCCTTCCCTGGTTCACTTGAAAAGTGGAATATAAATATGAATAAAATATTAGGCCAGAAACTGTCTCATTTAGGGAGCACAATCACATAGAAAAGGTAGGAACAACAGATGCAAGGCGTTTATATCTGACTTTACTACACATTTCCCCCTGTAAATAATTGGTGAGAAGTGGTTGCTTGAAAATATGGGAGTTGTGATCCAAAGCACCAAGCTGAGGAAGATTGAACTTTGTAGGTGTATGCAAATGAGTGTAATTTTTAGTTGATCCTTCCTAAACTTAATGTTGTGCTGATGGAGTTCCTGGGAAAAGCATGATTTGATTGCACGCTGTGACTTACCCATTGTGTGCCAATCAATGATTCTTGTCCCCTTTCTGTGGGGAGTCATTACTCCATTATTCCATAGCCATTACTCCATTATTCCATAGCCATTCACAAATAGCTTTTACCTGATAGCATAACCTAGAGCCTCTCAACTATGACAATGTGTTCAAGGGCTTCTTTTGCCCTCAGGAACGAATGATGTGATCAGCCCCACCTCTGCCCTGTTGCAGTGGTTAAGAACTGTAACTGCAAATTGAAAAAGCGGTGCATGTTTATTTCAAGCTGGAGTAATTTTGTCTACAATCAACAGGAATTACCTTTAAAAAAACAACAACTAACAAAACAAGGAACTAAGCTAAGGTTTCTTGTGTTTCATAGCTGGCAAAATATAAGAAAAAATACAGGGAAAGTCATGCACCACTATTGGTGATATTACTGCCCTCGATTTTAAACAAAACAAAAATGGGATTACTATTGCTTTAAAAAAATAATTTAAAAACTCAAAGAATGGGAGATTGCTGCTAAGAAACCCACCCACAATAGATAATCAATTGACTGGCACAGTAATAGTGTTGGCCTGACAATCTCTTTTTTCTCTTCCACCATTTTGCTGATTGGCATTGAAAACCTACTGCCAGCAGTATGCCTGTATTGCTTGGTTTTAGGAACAAAGTACTGCTTTGAGGAGAACTGATAGGACCTATTTGGAAGAAGGGAGAAATGGTTATATTGCTTTTTATTTTGTTTGCACATTTTTCAAATAGGAGAAAAATCCAGGCATGTCTGGATTAGCTTTCTTTAATCAAAGTGATAACATTTTGTGTTCAAAGAATATCAGTGGTAATAAATAAATAGGTCAACCTGTCTTTCCTCTCCAGATTCCTTTTTATAAAAAAAAAACACTTTAAAATATGACATTACAGAAGTTAAATCATTCCCTTAGAAGCCAAATACAATTTCCTCAGATATTGACTGTCAGAGTGAGAATATTACTCTTTCTTTAGACATGAAAGTCCAAAAAAAGAGAGAGTGTATTTAGCCATCTATTTGTTAGCTTTATATACTACATTTCCCCCCAAGGTAGTATGTAAAGTGCTCTCATGTCTAATTTTGTCCACATGTAGAATTATCCAGAGCTAGGTGGTCTAAAGATACCCAGTGAGCTTCCATGACTGATTGTGTCCATCTCAATCTATGTTCAAAATCTTCTCAAGGATAGCAATAGCACCTAGATTTATAGACTGCTTCATAGTGCTTTACAGCCCTTTCTAAGCGGTTTACAGAGTCAGCATATTTACCCCAACAATCTGGATCCTCATTTTACCAACCTCGGAGGGATGGAAGGCTGAGTCAACCTTGAGCCTGGTGAGAATCGAACCCCTGGAGTGAGCGGTGAGTTAGCCTGTAGTACTGCATTCTAACAACTGCACCAGCACCCCTCTTCAACCACTATGGAGAACTCCAGTTTGGGTTTTATGATTTTTATGGCTCCAGAGGCCCTTTCTGTGCACCCATCTATTCTGAGAACATCTTATTAGTAGTAGTAATTCAAAAAGCTTTTCTCCAAGCAAACTAATGCCAGTAATTCTTTTACTACCTTTAGCACCAGAGAAATATTTATTATCTCCAGCTTTTTAATAACATGCAAACGCTGATATGACTTATAAAAATGGTTATTTTTACATTTTTTATTCTCAGTTATATTTTATTGTTCCTGGTATTGGCCTTACAATGGTGATGGGAATGGCAGAAACTTAATCGATTGTTCTCTACCTTAGCAGAACGCACAGTTTGAAAGGCCCTTATTGAAGAAAATGTGATGGGCAAGAGAGCTCAATATCTATAAGTAGTCCTTGACCTATAACTACAATTAGGACTGGAATTTCCATCAATAATTGATGCGTTCATAAAGCATGATATGACGTGACCACATCATTTAGCAATGGCAATCCTGGCACTCCCCACTGACTTTGTTAACTGAGAATTGTGAATCATTAAGCAGGTATTCACTACAATCCGATCCATTCTGGGCTTGGCGTCTTCCAGTTCCAAGCCTCAATAAAATAAGAGACTGCTTCCTTCTCAACTTTCTCCATTGGTCTATCTCCCTCTCTCCCCCCCGCCCTTTTGGCTGCTATGTACCCTGCCTTTGAGGTAGTAAACACTGCCAAACTGCATGGCTCTGGGCTGTATAACAGTGACCGCCATGTGTGCCACAGTTTTGAAGCTGCAAGAAGCCCCTGAGCTGCAGCACCATCATGAAACCACAACCAGCCCTGAAAACCTCAGCTGCTGCAGCCCAGCTCAGCAATATGGAACAAAGGATCTTCTTGGGGCACCATGGCTGGGAGTCCATGAACCTCAGCACACATGGTCTGAAGCCCACCTCTGCATGAGTCAGCAGAATGGCACAAAGCCAAAGCACAGTTGACCCAGCCAGTCATAGCTGTATCAGGCTCACCATTGTGTACCCATACTCACTTTCTGCCCTGTATTATACCATCCTAGCTGACCTTCACCATTTACTTGCTCTCATTGCTAACAAGGCATTCCTGGTTTGGCCCTTCGCAAGGCAGCTGCTGGCCACCTGAGTCCATCTCCCCCTGGTTTCTCAAGGAAAGCTCTATGTGCAACCTTGGGAAGAAAACCCCATGGGGCTAGCAATTACCTTGTGATCAGGCATGCTTGGTCAGCACCGGGTGCAAAAAAATGATGAAAGTCAGCCGGGGGGGGGGGAGGGGATGTGAAGTAGAGGGGCAAAAATCCAGCAAGCCATAGATGGGAGGCAAAAGCAAGTAGGAAGAATTGAAGTGCCTCTGTGGTTGTAAGTGACACTTGTAACTGACAAGTGCCTGGATTTTGATGGTGTGTTTTTGGGGGTGCTGCAACAGCCATAACTTCAGGATCTTCATACAGTGCCACCATATGACTTTGAATATTCACTGAACAAATGATCATAAGTCGAGGTCCACTTATAGTCAGTCTTACGTCAACCACAGCAACAGAAGATTGTGACATGGAATGTAAGACGTATAAATGATAAAGCAGATGAATTAACAAGTGAAAGAAAGAATAAAAGCTTTCTTGAGTATCTGTGAAAGGAGAAGATATAATAGAACTGGATGAAAGTAGTCTCAAGTAGTGGAGTGCATGATGAACACATGCAGAGGCATGTTATGAATAAAAAGAACGAAATCTATTTCAAAAAGTATGAATTGGGGTCATCTAGGTGATTGTGGGTGCATGTGAAAATTGTAATAGGTAGCTTAGTGACAGTTGTGTGCTATTGCACCCATTGAATAGTGATAATGAAAGTAACAGTTGAGTTTATGGACAGATTGTGCAATACAGGGAATGAATGCCATACAAGAAATTTACCCTGTTAGGTGCTATAAAGGATTGGGTGGGGGGAGGGAGAAATTGGAGAATAAGTAAAGTGATTAAGTTATTCAGACACTAATGAATGAATAAATATTTAGTGAGCATCTACATATAAAAAGGTGTACACACACATACACACAGTGGAGGAATGTGAACGTAAAAGTATGATTAATTGTTTATGATGGCAGATTAAGATTATGAATACAAGGGTGATTAGATATTTTGAATGAAGAACAGACCATTTGGGAGTGAATTTTAGGAATAAAATGGAAGGGAAGAAAAGGCAAGTAAAACTGCAGGAAAAGAAAACAGGACTTATTGTGAAAAAAAAATCAAAATAGCGTGATCACGCACAGAATGAAGGAATAATTGTATTTCCAACAGAATGAAAATAAATGTATTATAGAGTCAAAAAAGTGTGCAATTATACTATGTAAAAGTGTAAATAATATATTTGATAGAACAATGAAGTGAAAGGAACGGTGAGGATGGGAGGAGAGAGGAGGGAGGGAGGGAAGGAGAGAGGGAGGGAGGCAGGAACGAAGGAAGGAATTTAGTTCAGGGCAAATGCAGTGGAAATAAATAGTTTGTATGAGATTTAGGTAAAGAGAGTTAAATAAGAATTTCCCAGCAGAATATATAGAATTGAAAATAAAAGCAATTAAATGTGTTGGAACAATCTGTAGTTAGAGAATGCTGGCAGGAGTATTTCAGAGATATGTCTGGGAATGATAAGTTGATAAGTGAAATAGAAACATATGCTATAAAAATGATGAAAAGGAAGCCATAAATGCTGTGAGAATTTTGAAAAATTGTAAGGCAGATGACATAACTTGAGAAATGTTAAAATATGGATGTAATTTACTTAGAATGGGTGAGACTGATTTAACATATGTGTGAAGGCTACACCTATGCCTGACATTGTGAAGAATTCCTTGATGAAGGGAAATGGAGGCAGACTGAATACAATACCTCCTGGGAGAAGTTGACTAAATGTTCCTGGAAATGTGTCTGGTAGAATTCTGATCAAATAGGTTTGAGAGCCGGCAGCAGGCAAGCTATGAGAAATGCAAAACAACTTTAATGTAGGCAATGGATGCGCAGATCAGTTTTTTCCCAGAGCAGGTCATTAAGAATGCACGAGTGTAAGAAAGAAAATACACAGTTTTGTATATTTGACTATTTAGAAAAAATGTTTTATAAGGTGAATAGAATTATGACTATTTTGCAACACTATGGAGCTGATAGTCAGTTGCTGAATATAATACAAATGTCTGTGAGTTAAGCATATGTGAGAATGAATGGAATGCTCGGTAAATGGCTCGCTAGTGAGCAAGAAGTGTGATGTCCATTGGTTCTTTAACAGGTTTATGGTCAAATGTAAAAGGAATGCTTACGGTGCCAGTAGAATTGATTAGGGACATACATCTATAAATACTTTGATTTGTAATTGCTGTGAATGTCCTGTCCCAGTGACTGGAAACTGGGGTCCTATGTGAGGAACAACAAGCTTCAATTGAATCCTGACAAGACTGATTTATTTATCTTTGTTTACTGTATAACTGATTTTATTGAAAGTTTTAATTTTGTTTTTCTTCTACACCACCAGAATCATTTTGAATGAGTTAGGTGGTCATACAAATTTAATAAATAATATTAAAATAAATATTATAATCCAATAAACAGGCTATATGCAAAATCTCCGTAGTGGAAACTCATAATATGAATGGGGTGGAAAATATTTTTTGATAAGGCAGGCTTCAGAGAATAGGAATAAAATCCAGCAAAAACTAGTATTAAGTTGCTTTTTGAGTCATTATCCAAGCAGATAAGCAGATAAGAAGCATAAGATCTGCTCTATGTGGCACATTTATTGACTTTAAGCAGAGCTTGATAGCATCTTCAGAAATAAATTATGGGAAAAGTTAAGAGGTACATCAATTGACCCATCAGATGATAAATGACTGCTTAACCTTACCTATAAAATGCATGAAAATATAAATTGAAGATAAGATGTGATGTAGCACAAGAACTTTATGAGTCTGTCTCTACCAAGAATGGAATCAAACAACACTGTATTATTGCCTCCTAATTATTCATTTTTTATGTACATCCCATTATTGATTATCTGACAAAAAGAGAACAGTCCCCACCAAAATATTGCAGGCAGAGCAATATTTTTATCACTGATCCCCTAGACATAAAAGGGCCTTTCTTTTCTCTTTGGATCACCAGATGCAACTGAACTGTAACATAACAAAGATTATGGCATTCTTAAAAAGACTCTTTAACCTGAAGTAGACTGTCAGAAATGTGATCAAGTGGGATGTTTGAACTTTCTTGGGAGAATCTCTCAATTAAATGAGAATCAGAAAATTTACTTCTTGCATGCCTCCCAGAAGGTACAAAGGGACATGGCAGCCATTCTGTCATTTTTCTATACAACAGCAGCACAAAATATTCCAGGTGCCCTTGAGCTTTTTCTGGCCATAACTCCAGCCCAAGTCTTCATGGAGAAGAATTGAGTCTATGAAACCAGGAATCTCTGTTTCAGTCAATCCTGCCCAAGTTTTTAAGAATAGTCTTTTCTGTGTAGCATGCTGTGTACCTAATTCTGTTTTAGAGGCAGGTCTTGATACCAGGGCTTGGGTGAGGATATATTTAGCCAAAGTCAGACTTTCTACCAGAAGATTCAGCTTCCCCACTGATATTGACAGATTCCTTTGATATGTTAGAGCAGAAAATGAACCCCAAGGGCTTCAGTATGATATATTGTGAAACAGGAATTAAATAATATGGGCAGCCAGGAAGATTAAAGCAGAATTTCTGCAAGTATAGAAGCTATCTTGTTAGTTAGCAACAATAACAGTCAGTATCTTGAGCAACTTATTTTCCCAGTGTAGGACTAAATTTTGACTCTTGCTCTTTTGTTATACTCTCAGCAACAATTGTTGCTTCTACACAGATACCCAAATCTTTGATAGTCCAAAGGTTTGATAGTATCTAGATGAAATATCTACATCCAGTCAAGGAGTTCAGACAGCAAGGTTGTGGTACAGCAGGGAAGTTGGTACATCAGCAAGATTGATTTACTAATTGCATTTACTGCCATCAGTGCTAATTTTATAGAAACTCCTTTTGTATTCTTATTTGGATTTATAATTTATTTGTAAGATTATAAATGACAAGAAATGCTATTGCTGTGTTCACACACGCGCAGAACTCTTCCATTACCCAATGCTTTCCCAATGTGGGAAAACCCTTTGATTTGATTGGCTACAGGCTGACAGTTCCCTATAAAGGCAGCTGTCTGCTTGCAGCATGTTGTTAGTTGACCAGAGCTTTGAATAAAAGCCATACAAGCTCACTGTTGGTCTGGGTCCTCTTTTCTACCCATTACATTACAGCTATTCAATTAAAAAAGGCAAATGAGCAAAATGAGCAAAAAAATTTAAAAGATCTGAATACAGTTGTGGATTTTTTTACATGTAAATAAATTTCTAAATAACTTTTTCAGTTGTGACAACCAAGAAGTTTCCCTTTAATGTTTTCAATAATTTCTTAATCCCCCCCCCTCAACGTAGACTATAATCCATCTACCAGTCTTGGAAAACAAGGAACAGCAGCTGACCTCAAGTTTGCCTTGCCTGTCTTATTTTCAGAACACTAAAAACATTAAAGCTTTGTTCCAACAGAGCATGGAACACTTAGATTGTTTTAAGTTTTGCTCTCATGAAATGATGCCAGCTTAAAATGTATCTGTGAACTTTCTGATGTAGGTTTGTTTCATTTTGGGCTGCAGATGGATTGTGAAGTGTGCTTTTAACTCCTTACTCCTTTTATATCCTGCATGTTTGGAATATACATCTCTAGGGGAAACCTTGCAGAAAGATCCTAAGCTCTCTGCTTCAGAAGCTCTATGATATGGTGAGAGATGCTCACCACCTAAATTCCATATTCACATGAGCTCTTTGCCTTAGCTGCTAGGTAGAATTTTACACTTGAATTTGAAATGGAATCAAATTTTCTTGTAAATCACATGGATAATTTTTTTTAAAGAACCGGATAGAAATGTTTTGAGTAAATTTTATACAGTATATATCTTTAGGCAGTTAGTCAAATAAAAATGAAAAATCTAAAATGAAGTTTTCTTTCCTTATTTTTTATTTTTGTGGGTCAGCTTTGCACATTAATAATTCGCTTATGGGGATTCTGTCAATATGGTTGCATTCCTGTACCTACTGAATTATTTCCCGGTTCTTCATTCTTTGAAATCTGAAGTTTATACACAGAGATTATAAATTTTTCAAACAATATTCCAGTGATGTTAACAATCTCGTTGAACAATAATTTGTACATATATTTTGTTAAATGTTTCTTTGTTTTTTATTATTAGATTTCATTAAGTTAGAGCTAGTAGAATGTGTTCATCTCATTGGGGACCTGGCATCATCATAGTTTTGACTGGGGTACCACAAAAGCAATTATTAAATAATGTTTCTTAATAAAGGAAACACTGGTTAGTGAAAATTAAATTCCTAAAGGAGGACTTTGAAGAATCGTTAGGTCTTTATGCATCCTATCTGTCTTCTAAGTAATATTGATCTTTGGTCTCTGCTAAATACATTCTTAGGAAGTTATATGCTGCTGAAACAGAATTGCTACATTATATGAGTTAACAATAGGAAGAAAGAGAAGAAAAATTAAGTAAGAAACTGGCTTCCAGACTAAGCAAATTAAACAACATAATATTGTAGTATGGGGGAGTGTGAGGGAATCTACTTTGTAATGATAGGACTGATTCTCTTTCACTGAAAGTGAGATTACTACCACATTAACAGATTATTATTTTTTCCTTTTAGAAATTGTGAGTACTATAATATTTATTTATTTATTTATTT
>JAEANM010004893.1:0-20218 GCA_017656035.1 Myanophis thanlyinensis
GTTTCACCTTTTAAGTTGCATTTACTGAAATAAATGAACTTTTGCATGATATTCTAATTTTCCAAGTTTCACCTGTAATTGCAAAAACAAATCAGGACAGAGCTGATTTTCAATTCTCATGGACAATATTCTTCAAATCACAAACACTATCTTTCAAGTTTGAATACATTTGATAGTCTTTATCCAAGATGAAAGAAGATTCATGGAACCAATCAATTAATCAACCATATAAAAACATTAAAGACAAGATGATGCCACAGTACATCTGTTAATCTTTTTATGCCAGGGGAATCTTTGTTGTCTTTGCTGCTGATGCAATAAACTAGCAGAATTTAATATAAAGAACAATTCTTTTCTAAGAAAAACAAACTTTGGTAAATATGTTTTATTTATTCTCTGACCTGAATGACTCAGACATGTATAAACTGCAAAACCCAGCTCTTTTTCACAAGCATGTGTCTGCCTTTTCCTTTTTTTTTAACACATTTCCCACCCATCTCTCACCCACACACACCAAACACCCCCACACACACACTCATTAGCTTTTGCTCCTTCCTTTTTACTGCATCAAGCAAGAATGCCTCTTGATTGACTCGAGTTACAGCTGGTAACTAATGTTTTGTACATATTGAAGAAAAACATTTTGTGGGGGTTTTTTCTTTCATAAAAGATGTCAGTGAAGACTACTGTGACCCAGCATCTGAGAACTGGGAATAGTTATGCAATGTTAAGTACCTTTATAATTCAGAATTCCATTGGAGCATCCATTTCAGTATCACAGAAAAAATTACATGAACAAAACAAAACAAAAAGAAATAAACTCAGTGGAAATCCAACAGGTGAATGTATTGTAGAAATAAGCATTTTGCTATTTTCACATGCTAGCTGTAGATTGGAAATCTCTCTTTACTGGCATAAAAATAGAGTACACAAATGGAAAACTCATTAATATATTCAACAGATGTCATTCAGGAACAACAAGCATGTACTGTGTATCTTCACAAAACCCATAGCTGCATCTCCAACTTGCAAGGAATTCTGAAAGTCAGTTGGATACTTTCAACCCATCATTCATCCCAGTAATTAAAAGGGGATGCATTTCTATGCGGCTGAGAATGATCTGTGGATGATGCAAGCACATAGAACCTCCCATCTACTGCCAGGTACTAAAGCAGGAGGGACGATCTACCCAAATTAGCCCCAGTTGCATTATTCATACAAAGGTCTGAACATCCCTGAGAAAACACTTCAATAATATGCGGAATATAGGAGAGACAACCCAGGAAAGATATTTTGGGAAAGTAGTAGTCAATTCATTCCTTTACACTACAATTTCACCATTTTAGGTATTTGTGGATTTTTATTTTCCTTTACTCCAAAATTAATCAGAGAAATCTTTTTTTCTGAGGAAAGAGTAAAAAGAAAAAGATCAAAAGGAATCTTATTTTCCATTTACAATGGGAGCAGGAGAGAAAGAATGGTGACAAATACTTTTCAAAGAACTGTTCTTTGAACTCAGCTAGCTGAACAAAAAAAATGTCCATTTTATATCTTATGACCAGTTCAAATGTTGACTTAGATATCCATCGCTATTTCTTATGGCGCCCATGTTCTGACCTCCATGGCTTGGATTTTTTTTCTCCATAATGTTGATCTATCCACCATTCAAATGTGCCTGCTGTTGGGGGGGGTCCCTTTTTAGCTTTCACTTTTGTTTTTTTCGCTCCTTCTTTATGCACAAGAGTACTGAATAGACAGCTGCATAGAAACGCTTTCTCTTATCTTCTATCTCCTCCCACTTATGACTATAACTTTGTTGCTTGTATCCTTATGATTCATACTGATTATTGTTTCCTAGTATGATTTGATTTCTTATTTGCACCCTATGATTATCATTAAGTGTTGTATCTTATGATTGTTGACAAATGTACCTTTTTATGTACTCTAAGAGTATATGCATACAAATTCCTTGTGTGTCCAAACACACTTGGCCAATAAAGAATTCTATTCTATTATAGTGTTTATAATGAATGGTTAACTGGTGTGGAAGGCTGACAGCTCAGACCTATGATTATTTTGCATTAAAAACCATGGTGGCACATCTATTCAAAGAACATGTGTATTTTTTACAGCAACATGGTAAGTCTTAAAAGGTACATTTGAAATATTTGGAAAAACTCTACTTTTTCAATATAATGTGTAACATACTTGTATTATACAGTACTATAAAGTAGTTAAGATATGCACCAGCTACTTTTTATGAGCAACTCAGCAGATTGCATATAATAGATTGCATATATGGCACTTGCAACTCTATTGCCATATATCACATCAAGACTGTCCCCCATTAGGTGAGTAAAATAGTTGACTTAGGCATCAGTTTGTTCATTGGCTATTTAGCTATCAAAACATATTAATATGTATTAATAAACATTCATTCCACCAGAGATAGGGAAAAATAGCCATGGTATTTTCTCTTTGTAAGCCAAAATAGTTGCATTTGGTTCTTAAGCATTTTGAATTCAGGACCTGAACCTTTTGCTACACATTTAAGCAATAAAAACGTTCCTTGCATAAACTCAATGTTATGATGTTTCTCATACAATGCCAGACTCAATATGATAGCAGTCCTTGGTAATTCTCTGTCTCTCCCATAACACTGAAATCACATGTCATGTGTAATTTCATAAACTCCAAAGGACTGGTATGTTTTTTCATTCTAAAATGCTGATCAATGACCCTACTGTATTTTTCACTGTCACTGCTAATGAAAATTTATGTATTTTGTGTTTCTGAAAACAACCATCTTCAAGAATGAAGCAGAAGGCAACTGATGGACAATGTAATATCCTTCTTTGAAAAACTGAACATCCTGTTGATTTTTTTTTAATCCATTCAAATTAGGATGCTTCAAACTCTCAGAGGATATAAATCACTTCTCAGGAAGAGGAAAAACATGTAACTGATAAAACTCCTAATTGATGTGGTTTGTTGGTGGTTGGTTTTTTTTAAAGACATGCATTAAGCTTTGCAATAATGCATGCCTCCAAATTATTGGCCAAAACGTATTTGGTTTTAACAGCAGGAAGAGATTACACAGGCTTGCAGTGTGGAACCTGCAGCTTATATTTATGCAAGCAATTATTTCTATATGCATACAATTTCATGAATAGGAGATACAGAGCCTTGCAGCCATCCACCACATCAACATGCAGGCAGAGCATCTGTATGAGACACAAAACCTGTCTGTCAGTTTATGAACAGCATACTCCTGTTCCCTGCAGCAAGGAATGTTTCATACACTAATCACAGCAAAACAAGATGATATGTACTCTCATTCCTACAGAATTGTTTTGAAAAGGATGTAGTATATCTGCAGCCAAAGTAATGTATACTCTGAGAATGCTGCCTTTAGGAAAATCACATCATCTCATCCTTGCACAAAAAGACAGTTGTTGGTTAAGAAATATTTTCTAGATGGGTTTGATACATGCTTTTATTTTATTAGAAATAAATTATTTAGGGAAATTTCCCAATGACCAAGAATAATGAATATATGTATCTCCATCTGAAGAATTACTTTCTTTTGCGTGCACAAGTATTTGTTGAGCTTGGAATAGAATATATTTTATGTATGCCCTCACACACACACACATACACACACACATGCCTACAGATTATTTCAGTTTAACAGCAACCCTAAACCTCTGATGAGTGCTATTGCAGAATGAATACTGATAGAAAAGTTGTGCTTGCAAGCAAATAACGACATATTCTACTAATAATCTTTGTTGCTTTTTACATTATGGCAGAACTACATTCAATAAAGGCTCCTGGGATGTTCATGCATGCAGTGAGAGATGGCTTACAGTAAGTGATTTATGAAAAATCAATTTCTATAATAACCAAGGAGTTCAGAAAATTTCAGAGGGAGAGAAAGAAAGGGAGTACCAGGAGTTACTGTTTCCATTTGATTTATTAGAAGTCTTTAAAGACATCAGAGAGAAAAGGAGTATATAATCTGCCAAATCATAAAACCATGAAAAACTCGCATGCTGAAATTAAGAAGTTGTGAAAAGTTACCTAGGATCACTACCTAAGTTTGATTTCAATTTATGGTGAATGAAATTGGCTGTTTCCTACTGGCTTATTACTATAACATACTTACTGAAATAATCAGAGTCTGCTTTCTCTTTTCAACCCACTCTACCCCCAAGGATAAAACTGTTTCATTCCCTCCTCTCGCTTCAGCATTCAATGGTATAAAAACAATACCCCCATGAGTTTGCAATATCTTTGCAGCATTAAGTTGTTTTCAAATGGGATTTGCAATAGGCCAATATAAGAGTTGACTCTGCTTTTTTCTTCCCATCCTTCTGTCTCTCTCCCCCACCCCCTTCCACCACCCCCACCCCCATTTCTGGCATTTCTACTGTTAATAGGCAGTGCACTATCTGGCTGTGATTATAGCAATGATCCTCTAGTTTCTTTTCGTTACATTACATGGCAGATTGGATGGATAGATGGATGGACAGAGAGAGAGAAGCAGACAAATGAGTCCTGCTGATCCCTTGTTTCTCATGTGGAAAAGGAAAGAAATGCAAGCGTTTTCCTATCTTTTCTTCCACCCCTCCCCTTCTTTCAGTTTCATGGGTGTGGCATAGTTCAAACCTCTCTTTCTCTTAAGCATCAATGTGTTGAAACCAGGGATACATTAAGTAAGAGAAAAACACTTTCAGCTACAAGTGAGAAACATTGATTTCCATTTTAATCACTCATTCTTTTCAGGACTGAGAATCCACATACTTATCTCCTGTGTACATACATGCATACAGGAGATACTGTTTCATGGAGAAGCCTATCAAGTCAGTTCTTATCTCCAGACCCAGAATGTAATAGCAGCTTCAAGAGTGCAATTGCCCAGCTCCACATTCCTATTTGCCATCTGCAGTACCTATCAACATTGTAAGAATGTTGAAAGCCATAAGGGATATGTTTAAAAAAATCAGACTAGTAAGGTCAGCAGGTTTTGTCATTTCTCTACAACCCACAGGCAATGGTTGGGACAGATGAAATGTATGATAAAACCCAATAATATTATAGAATTAATTTTATTTATATTTTAAATTTATATTTATAGAACACCATATATCTGACAAACACCTGGGTATGGACAAATGTAGAAAGGCGCCCTATATAATTAACATACAATTTCTGTTACTTGCATTTTGCATACAAATCCAGGGAGGGATTCCCTAGGTAGCAAGGAGACCTCCTTGTGATTTAGAAACACCCACTTCCTATCATAGTAATTTGATGGCATCACAATTATTTAGCTTTCCTTTTCTGAATGGCTGTATAGAAAAGGAGACAAGGGTCAAAGAGGGGGTAAAGGTCTGCTCTTTTTCAGACTGGGATTTTATGGAATGATTTAAAACTTTTTGTGCAGTTTTTTTTTTGGGTAGGTGCAATTGGCTTATGCGTATGCAAAATGCAAAATGCAGTATGGCTCAAAGGCTAAGACTGGGGATGCATGTGTCTGTGGGTGTGTCAAAGTAGAAGTTGCACTTCTATGTGCAGTTATAAATATGTGAACCAGAATATACATGCCTGGGTGTGTCTCTTTGTGTCTGCAAAAAATACATTGATTTATACATTGATAAGCATGTTTAGATCTGTGCAGTTTCTAACTCTGTTCTTGCATTTATGAAAATGTGTCACATAAAAGGATATATGAAGAGGCTTGCCTCTTGATTGTGCTTGTATTTTTGTGGTTTAGCAGCTTCTTTGCTACAGATTCATATATCCATTAAAAATCATGAAAAAAAAGCATTTCTAAGGCAAAACATGGATTTTCCCCATATCTTTTCTAGCTCAGTTTTGAGAACATGACTGACACAGCTTTACAGCCTATCATTTTCAAACCTTGAAAGGATGCTGCCTTACTAGAACAGTTACTAAGCTTCACCATTCTCTGTGTTTAATTTGTCTTTCTGTCTGCCTTCTACCTCCTCCTCCCTTTTTTTTTCACCCCATGATCTTCTGGCTAATCCAGGTCTCATTTCCATATTATTTCAGGTTTTACTAAGTGCAATACCAACAGAAGTCCCAAATATGTATGGAGAATAATAACATTATTGCAAGGGGAAGTTGCTCTCACCTGCCCCACCCTAGTGGTTCACCAGACTACCTTTCCAACAATGTGCTGCTTCGAAAATATATTTTACATTTTTGAATCAAATATATCTGCAGTAACCATTTCAACTAAGGTTTTTACAGGATCATGTCATTTTTCTTTATTGTTAGAATACTGCATTAGGCAAAATCAGTTTTTGAAAGAGTAAATTTTCTTTACCTGAAAAAGTGCATTTCTCTTTAAGAAACATTCACTAAAGCCTTTTTACAGGTACAGATATCAAAAGGCCAAAGATCCTTTATGTTTCAATAAATCCATGTGGAATGACATAAATCCATACTATTCCTCCTAAAGCAGGATTTTGAGTACCTTGATGGTTCTAAGAAGAGTTTGACATAATAAGTATTCTGACAGAAAAACAAGAAGGACTGAGGATATTTTTTTCCCATTTATAATCTGGCTCATCCTTGTTTAATGGCCAGGTGCAAGATGCCTTCCCAATTTCTTCACAATCCACCTTTCCTGCCATTAAAATAAATTACATGGGACCAGTATCATCAAAAATAGGTTTCCACCAAGTTAATTCCATTCCATCTTTCCTATCCCATCAGAGCTAAGAACTAACAGAGGTGTGGTCCTCTATCTCTTTACCAGATTGTGCAGTTCAAGTGCTTCTGGTATGAAAATTTGCAAAGAAGAGAGAACCCCAATTCTTCTTAGCCATTTCTCCATCCTACAGCAAATTTTTCCTAGCAGTTCATTTATTTTAAGAACAACCTTGTGAAGGTTTAGGGACTCTGGTGAATTATCCTTATACCTTTCCAAATTGTTTTACGTCATATATTACAGGTGTTGTACTATACAGTTTAGAGATAGTAATGGGAGTAGGCTCCTGCCAAAAACAAAACAAAAATAATAATAATAATTTGAGATCGTATGAAAGTGCATTAGGTACTTCTTTGCAGTCAATAGATATGTAACTAGATTGCTACCTTTGTTGTTTGCTTGCAGGTGTTTTATTGCCCAACAAAGTGACATCATCAGTGCTAATGAGTGTGGGCTTTGTCCCCTATTACAGTAGCTTTGCCTACCAGTGTTGAACCACATCTCCACCAACACTGGCAAAGAGCACCAAGTATGCCAACAAACTTTTTTTTTTTTTAAATTTAGCTCTAGCTTTAACTCAGAAACTCTTCTGTGTTCCATTACTATGAAAATTCTCAATCATCCAGGTAATGGTTGTCCTAATGGTGGTTTCTCAAAAGGCAACTGGGCTTTCTTGGTGTTTTTTAACCCCTTGAAAACATTTTGCTTCCCATCAAAGAACTCAAGAAATTTCTTGGATGAGAAGCAAAATGTTTTCAAGGGGAAAAACAACAACAACCCAAGAATGCCTTTTGAAAAGAACTTTTGGGTGTTCTAGATTCAAGGTGTTGGCTTCTATGGAGGATTGTTCTAGATTCTATCCTGTTAACTTTAAACAGATTTGCTGCCAAGACTCCATAGGATGGGAATTTGAGTTAGGGTGGTGAGAAAACTCTTACAGATATTTTTCCTTTCCTTCCAGGGTTTTCCCCCACCTAACCTGTATAACAGAAAGAACAGTGCTTACAGTTTCAAAAGAAAAGTGAACACACATGCACAAGTACATATGCGCACACACACACACACGTAGAAAAATATCTTCAGACAATAGCAAGCTATCGAATTCAAAGGATGGATCTCTCTGTGAACTGCAGAAAAGATTCCACTGAAGTGGTTTAGTTTACATTTGAACTGATGAAGTTAAATAATGACGACTTCAAAGAAATGAAGAGGAAGCACAGAATTTCTCTTCGCAGTTGCTATCACACCTCCTTTTCTTTTTTTTTGCAGTCTGGTGGGCCAAATAGGAACTATTATGGAAATGTATACAGCTGAAATGGGGAATAACATTCAAACATTTTGCCACCTACATGAGAAGAATTCTAGAAGCCTATTGCTGATAAATATGTCAATGATGCTCAAAAATGCTGGATGCTATTTACAACAGAGCACAAATAAACAATTCAGAACAGAACACAGATATGCTGAGTGGGAGGATTATTAATAATGGCAAGGAGAAATGAATTTCAAAAGTTCAAAGGAAAGCTATAGATAAACAAAGATTGAGAGAGATATAAATGAAATGTCTGTTAGGGAGTATGATGTACTGTCTATGTGTGCACACTTTTATTAATGGAGTACATTGTACTCTCCCCAAGCCATTTCATTTTTTTTTACGCAAACCTATGATATAGACTGACCCAAATTACTAACCAGTAATTTTGGGGCTGAATGGATTTTCTTCCAACTTTGTCTTAGACAATCATTTAATTTGTATATGTCAGTTTGCAGCAGCAAACACATGCAGAAGCACACACAAGTAACTGATTCAGCAGGATTCATTCTATTATATATAAGAAACTTCTTTTTATATATAATATAACATGAAGTAAATATATAATACCAAAAGCAGGTTTTTCAGCATAGACTTAGCCACGCTCAGGTTCCTTGCTGTTTCAATCAAATACTGTTTCTGTTTCCAAACAGCCTTCATTGGCTGACTTAGTTGCCATGTCTCTTCATTGGCTGACCTTGTTACCATGCCTCTCCCCAGTCATGAACTCTCTCACACTGACAGTATATCATATCTAACTCCAGAAACAATTCCATCACCCTTTTGTCTCCCTACTCCCTACTCCGTCCTTCCTTCCTTCCTTCCTTCCTTCCTTCATCATATCTAGGACAGTGATGGTGGCAAACCTTTTAGACCAAAATGCAAGGCACACACGTGTGCTTGCCAAAGACAAGCTGGCTGGCAGGAGGTGGGGCATCACATCACCAGCAGCTCTGCAGAGGTGAGATCTTTATTTTCCGTGAGCTTCTGTTTTGTCGTTTGCAGGGAAACTTCTGTTTCCCTGCAAATGACGGCAAGAAATGCCACGGAGAAATGTGATAGAGCTGAGCTGGGGTGATGGTGCACTTGCCCACAGAGAGGACTCTCTGAGTGCCACCTGTGGCACGGATACCATAGGTTCGCCACCACTAATCTAGGCAAAAGACATCATATGGAAACACTGTTTTGATGCTACAGTTTATTATAATATTATAATGACATTAATTAAACATGCATTGTATGTGCAAGGAAAAAAATGGATGAACTCAAAATATAGCAATCTATATAAGTTTGGTAGGAATAATTTCTACCTAATTGTTTATATAAATTGAAAATATTTTGTGTAAGTCAAATTGCAAGTAAAATAATTATATATACTATACACACAGGGAAATCTCAAACAAACTAAATGTGTTTACTTTTTTTTAAATGAATGAATAAAATATATGGCTACTTTTTGAATAAAGATATTTCAGCTGTTTTCTCTAAAAAAAATAATAACATGAAAAAGTTTGAGCCTTAAGCCATTTTTTTCATTACTTCAACATCTATTGTTTTTTCAATTACAGGTAATCCTCAATTTAAAATAGTTCATTTAGTGACCATTCAAAGTTACAAGGACACTGTAAAAAGTGATGTATGACCATTTTTCAGTTATGACCTTGGTAGCCTCCCCAGGATCACGTGATCAAAATTCAGATGCTTGGCAACTGGTTCAAACTTATGACCGTTGCTGTGTCCCAAGGTCATGTGATCCCCTTTTGAGACCTTCTGACAAGCAAAGTCAACGGGGAAGCCAGATTCATTTAACAACCAGGTTACTAAGTTATCAACTGCACTGATTCACTTAAGAACTATGGCAAGAAAGGCCGAAAAATGGGGCAAAATTCACTTAACAAATGTCTCACTTAACAGCAGAAATTTTGGGCTCAATTGTGGTGGTAAACTGAGGACTACTTTAAATTATCTAGATTAGACACATACAAATTTGCTGTAGTGATAGAACGGTGGTTCTCCTCCTTCCTTTCCAATCGCTCGCAATTTGTGTTGGCAGGGGGGCAGAGGCCTCGAGGCCCCTAATATGTGGGGTGCCTCAGGGGTCGGTTCTCTCCCCCCTGCTGTTTAACATCTATGTAAAGCCGCTGGGCGAGATCATCCATGGCTTTGGGGTGGATTTCCATCAGTACGCTGATGACACTCAGCTGTACATTTCCACCCCAGGCCACCCCGACGAAGCTGTCGAAGTGATGAATCGGTGCCTGGAGGCCGTGTGGAGTTGGATGGGTCATAATAGGCTCTAGCTCAACCCGTCCAAGACTGAGTGGCTGTGGTTTTGTGCGCCCAGATACAACCAATTACATGTTAAATCTCTTCATAATTCTGCCTAGTGGAACCCCCACATAATGCACAGGTGCCAAAGTTTTGCACCTATTAAGCTAGTTTGTCAAATTGCTTTGAAACAGGTTGTATTTAAAAATGTGATTCTCACAAAGTATTCAAGCATTAGAAGTGGGGTCCTTAAGACCCTTCCTATCTTTAAAGACATGGTCTGACCATTTATTAGCACATGAAAAAGAAATATGTGCTGACACACTCACCAGAAAGAAATACTCTTCAGGGATCACTCTCAGAATAATGTCAGTTCAGAAATAAAATTTACTGGGAAACACACAATCTCAGCAAGTGCCCCTTTTCTCTATAAAACCAGGGCTGTAACAAATTATTCTGGGGGGAAAAAGAAGTCCTTTCTATTGTACACCTGAATATATGAATATTTGAGTTTCTTCAACATGATGCAAAAACAAAACACTTTAATTTAAAAGACAATAAACCATTTCCGTGCTTCTTTATAGTAAGTAATCCATGTTGTTTTTCCCCTTCTGCCTTCCTGCTATTGATTTCAGCATGAAATGTTTTGCATGCAGCTTTGTAATTGTCTTATCTTTTCACATTCCATCTTGAGAAGCATTTTTATCCACTGCTCCCTCAGGGGCATCCCTGTAGATTTCATGAAAAAGGGAAGCCAGTTAATTTTAATGGGAAAACCAAGCTTTTCAATCAAGTTTAAAGATAGAAATATATTTTAGATTCTGTCCCAAACAATGCACATACACAGTTGTTATCTGCAGTCATTTTTATACCGTTCAACAACTTCTTGACCAGTACTTGTAAATTTAGTAAAAGGGAAAATAAAATGACAGCATTAAAAAAAAAAAAAACTTTAGAAACCTTTAACCTCTGTTAAGGACCAATCACTAGCAAGATTGATACTTGGTGCTTGTTTCCTATTTCCTCTTGCTTTGGGTTAAAGGAGACATAAAAATGTAAATAAGCATGAGCTCAAAATACTATTTTCTTCTACAATGCCTCTCCATTTAAATTAAGGAAGCACTCACTTTGAAATTCAGACTGAATAAAATCTTTGACTATGCATAGTACTCTATTCCTATCTATATAAAAGTCACCAACACATGGAAAGTGTTTTACATAGCAATAGCACCTAACATGTAATTGAAGAAATTTGACCTGGCTGAACTAGTCTGAAGCTAAAGAGAGTCAGGACTATGTAGCATTTGGACTGATCTCCAGAGAACACTAAGTCTGCAGGCTAGACAGAAAATCTGAAAAAAAAAATCTCAAAAAGACAGCAGTTTCAAATACGTTCCATATCTCTGTAAATAAAGCTATGCAGATGTGACCTCAGGATTGTCCCAGTAGTGTGATCTGCAGAGAAAATTAAAAACTATCAAGATAAGGGCCACAATGGTGTGAAACTTTGCATGTTTGTGTGTGTGTGTGTGTCACACATGAAGTTAGCCACCATCTTAACTTTTTTTGACCATTCCTTGGGGACAACCTGTTCTCTACCAAGAGTTGAGTTTGAGGGGAAGCCTCCTGAGACATTTCCACTTCAGCTCCCTCCCTGCCTACATGTTATACCTTATAATTATACTACAGGATGTAAGAGAAAGCTGAGATAGAAAATAATATTTGCAAAACTGTGGGTTAATAAAGACTTGAACCCTTTAGGGAGGGGTGGATGCACAAGCAGCGAACCAAAACTCTTTAATGAAGCAAGTAAAATGGAAAGTTATGGAGCCTTATACTACTAGGAATATCTAAATGCTGGAATACAGAAGAACCTTATGTTCTGCTTGAATCTGTAGTTGGGAACAAGGAAATTATAAATAGATTCACCAACAAGAGGGATGAAAGAATTAAAATTCCGAGTCCCTATTTTATTATAATATTTCAAAACTTTGAGATGGACGTAGACTAAATTAGCTGAATTCAGTTCATTTAAATCAAGAAAACCTCAGTATTCTTTCAGTTTTCCCATTAACGTCAATGGGAAATTAGCAGTGCAATGGTTTGCCATGGATATATGTGAGCTAACTAGTGGGTCATTCGTCACTCTAAAACTTTGCTTTATTGTGGCCACCAGATCAATAAGAGATCATGATGTAATGGAATGTATCAATGATCTTGGGAACAAGGGGAAGAGATACTATCTAGGAAACAGACACAAGCAGGAAGACCCTCCAAGGGCTTAATGGCCAGACAAATAAATTTAGGAAGTATCTGCCCTAATTGATTAAGGCAGTTAAAAATACTGGTGGGAAGTCTGAACCTTCAGATCTGCAAGGTCCTATTAATGTAGACTTACAATAAAGTAGAATTAGCTCATCTGGTTTTCCCAGAAGAGCTTTTCTTTTCTGTCTTCTCCTAAACCTATTGAAACAAATGGGAATAATTAGTCACAATTGCCTGGATTGTTGTAGGATCAAATTTTGAGACTTCTTGAAGAAACAGGGGAACCTTGGATTCAGTATCTCTGGTATCACACCCAATGCATATATGGAATGTTGTAGGAAGGCCCTTCAGGTTTTCTAAGTGTCTCTATTTCTCCTGCAATTAAGTATAATTGACTGTAATTTATCCATCCAAAATCATATATATTTCCAAATAGATGAGTTTGATTTGTTAGCAGTGGTGGGATGCAACCAATTTTACTACCATTTTGGTGTGCGTGCACTTCTAAGCTGCAAGTATTGAACTTACCAGAAGCAGCCGGGTTGAGTAGGAAGGCTGTGGAGGCGTGGAAAACAGCTATTCCACATGATTCAGCTGAGCTACAAAGAAAAATAAGAAAGGGATATAGGAGTGGATAGGTCAGGGGTGGGTGGGACCAAATGCTTGTCGCCACTACCGCTTCGCTAGAACTGATACGTCCAGGCTAAATACCACCACTGTTTGTTAACATGCATAAACATTTGAATAAAACACAGAAACATGTAATGTACTGTATGATTAATAAAGTATATTATGTTACCTAATTCACCTCGTGCCCTATACAAAATTATCCCCTATACTAAACCATCTCCAAGAGCTGGTCATCTGGACTACGTTTGAAAACCTCCAACCCAGACTGTTTAAAAATATTGCAGATCATTGAACATTATTTTGCATCATTTTCAACACAGAATGGGATTATAGATCATAGTAGACCACTGTCATTGCTTCCCTTAGTCATCTTTTTTTACAAGCCATACATGAACCAGGTGGTGGGTTTTTTTGTATGTACTCTATAATGGAAAAATATGATACAGATTTTTCAATATGGTAGACATTTTAAAAGAAAAAAAACATTTAAGACAAAAATTATCTTCTCTATGCCACTGCAGACAAATGGGGCAGGGTGAATTAAATTGACTATTATCTTCTGGGTCACATACATTTTGGATGGTTCCTATTGACAGATACAAGGGCTATTTCCATGTTGCTTAGAATATGTGATGCCTCAAAGAGGCTGAAGCTTGGCCGTTCTTCATTTGACCTTGGTCTGTTGAATGATGAGGTTAGAAAGAAGTTTCTTCTTGTAGTAATCAGAATATTTCTTTATTTGCAGATTGAGGTAGAATAGAATCTCCAATCACAAGGGCTTTTGACTTGTATACCATTGAAGATGAGCAGATTCTCCTTGTGGCATGGTTTGAAATCAGTGTATTGGTTTTCAGTGAATCTTCACTCATTCTTTTATATATTTTGATGGCTTTGAAATAACCTAACTCCTGCTAAATTCTCTACATATCTTACTCAAATACATTTTACTAGCAGATTGTGAAATAAGTATGCTGCATATGAGACAAGTGTTCGTTGAATTGTCCTCCTTCAGAATTTGATGATAGCAAATTTCTACACTGTGTCTCACCTAAAGGATTCTGATTTATAAACAAACATTTATTTAGGCATATATGGCACTGTTTTGAGCAAAACACGAGCATGGAAAATTCTGGAGGCAGTGTTAAATCTATATTTCTGTTGTACAGCATAATAAGCCTATCAATTGGTATAGTTTGTTATTTAAAAAGAAAAAGGATGTGTGTAAGTCCAATTATGAGCCCGCTGAATGTTTATAATGCAACATAATTATGCCTACTATTTCAAATAGAAATATCAAAGGGAATATGTCTTGTCAGACAGTAGTAAAATACACAGCTTGATGCAGAGCTTTATAAAAGTTTGGCAGAGAATCAGTTACACATTTTTTTTCATTTTTCAAACTAGAGTTTCCTCAATGTCTTTTCACATGAATTTTTAATTGTGACTAACAGGGACAATACTTTCTTCTTGCTCTTTGAAAAAAAAATAGAAAAGTCAGCTTGGAATGTAGCCGCTTCTAACCAGACATTTGTTCTACATTACCCAGAGGCAGAATGATAATCTGAGATCAGGCTTTCCAAAGATGAAATTTCCAATACCACAGAGATATTTGTACAATGACATTCAGCTACAGGGAAAAGAAAAACAATCATTTTTATTTGATAAGTAGAAGATTCAAACTAGGAAGACAGAACTTATATGCACTTCAAGGACAAATTATTTTTCAATAGGAAAATCTACTGTAAAACAGGTAGATAAATCCACCTGATAGGGAACTTCTATAAATAAGTGTTGTTGAGAAACTTGAGACTATAACTTCCTAAATTTCCTCCCTCTGTGAAAAGGATAAATCCCATTTCCATCCCCATCTGGTTTCATTATTGAACACTAATGTTCAGAAATTCCAAATAAAATCACAGATCTTCAACATAGCTTAAGATGGTAGAACCACCTTTGGTTTAAAATGGGGAGCAGCTAGCCTCCTTGGATTCCTGATCTTAGTTGTTTGTTTCTTGACTCAATATAACTTTCCAAGGTCACTAAGATCAGAGAGTGAGCAAAAATAATCCAAGAGATCCTTTTCATCTAGGAAATCTTCGGGTGGATATAAAGTTAGGATGAACTAAGTAATTCTCTAGACCAGGGGTGACCAGCGGTGTCAAACTCAAGGCCCAGGGGCCAGATGTGGCCCATGGGGTGCTTGGATCTGGCCCGCAGGGTTTCCATGGAAACAATGAAAGACCGGCCTGTGGTGCCACTGCCAGCAAAAATGGAGCTTGGAAGGGCTGCGCGTGGCCCTCCCGAGCTCCATTTTCCCTGGCAGAGGGTTGCAGGAGGCCATCACACTTGAAAATGGAGCTTAGGAGTCTGTTTTCGCTGGCAGAGCGCTCAGGCCACCATAGGCACCCTTGACACGAGTGACATAGACCTGGCCATGCCCACCCTAGTTCCCCATAGTCAAGCACAACCGTGATGTGGCCTTCAATGAAATCGAGTTTGATACCCCTGCTCTAGACTATTTCAGTTAAGACATAATTATGATTTTGGAAAATGTTTGCTTTTCCAGATAATTATTTTCACTATTTCTATATATATTATGGCAAGAATGAATTCGGTCTCTAAAAAAATTATTAGAATTTTTTTTTTCCCTGTGCATTGATCACTCCAAATTTTCTTTCATCCTTCTCTAAAAGCATCACTTCTGTTTTCTAACGGATTGTAACCCTACATTGCCCTTTATGTTGCTATTTGAAATACTAGAAATACTTATTCTTGTTTCATTCATTGGTCATGCTTGTAGCTGGACTGAAGTACATCTTTCTTTTTTAAATAAAGAATTATATCATCCAATATGCTGGTGCTAATTAAGAAGATAAAGACAACAAAGACTCAGCACCATTCCCAGATTCATGAGGTCTAAACCCATGCAAGAAATATAAGAGAAATATAAATAGGGGAAAAATGTCCTATATATTCTTTACATATCCCTTGGAAAAAAATAATAAGTGGCTTGCCACAGCTGAAAGAAAAAAAGAAAGGAAAGGAAAAGAAATTGCCAAGCCAGTTCATAGAACTCGTGTGACTTGGCATAAATTGATATAATGGTGATTGGTAATGATTGTATTACTCTTCCTGACCATCCGCCAGTGCCTTCCCTAATTCACATGGCACCTTTTGCACACTTGCTTCATGCAAGATCCATGCTTTTCACTTACATACCCTACCTAATCCACATGACATCTCTTGCGCACACCCATACACCCTCCCTAACTTGTGAAGCATCTCTCATACAGTGCCTTGTACAATTCCTCACCTGCACTTCCTGTCACTCCAGTCCCCAATCAGTAGCAACCACCCAATTGCCTGGACCTTGGTCCTGTACTTTTATGCTGAAGTTCTGAAGTTCTCCCTGGATGCTTATCACAAGCAAAGCAAAGCAAAGGGGAAGCTGGAACAAATAGGAAGGAAGGAAGGAAGGAAGGAAGAGGGAGGGAGGAAGGAATATTTCTGATATTTCCTGCCAGTTTCCCACAATGAAACTCATTGGGGAAGCTGGCAGGAAATCAGAGATCCAACTGCTTTTTTGCCCAACTGTAGTCATTCTTTTTCCCCTGTTTAGGTAAAGAAATATTTCTGAAATGATGACCCAATTGTTTACTTTCAGCTAATTACTTTGATGCTCATTGCCATTTTTGTAGCATCTTTAATGCCCATTGCATTTCTTCATTTTAGCTGAGTGGTGGGATCTATTTGTTATGGAAATGCTCTAAGTGAAACCACCAACAAGCTGGAGAGACTCAACAGGTGCATTTTTATTCCATACAAAAGAACAATACTCATTAGATTCTTCTCCAGGAAGAAAAAAAGACACTTGGATAGAAACAAGAGCAGAATATATGCAGTACATTTATAACTACTCATTTAATTAATTTTAATTTAATTAGTTTAAGAATTAGGAATAGCAAAGCCAGATTTTATCATAAATTTGCCCCAATTTGTTCTCTGATAAATTCATTATATGGGCACATCACATAAATGTTTTTATCTTGAATGCCGGTAAGAACTGGTTTTCAGCTGTCTGAGACTGTCATTCTAACTTACTAGGTCTAGTTTACTTCAAGATATTTCTTCAAGGCCCCAAATTAGTTATTCCCAAATTCTCCCTGCATATTTGCTTTGTATTTACCCTGTTATTAACCATTCCCCCTCCCCCAATTTATAGCTTCGATAACCAATGTAAAAATGAACAGGATAAACATAGAACAGAAACCTTGACACACATCCAGATTTCTACAAGGAATTACAAAGTTTTCTGAAAAGAAAAACTGTCTTCTGTCTATTAATCATACAAGTGATTCATGACTATGACTTTTCCGCCCAAAGACATGTGTGAAATCAAGGAGACATTGAGATTTGTTTTGAGCATCAGTGGACAGTGACAGTAAAAGAGATGGGATGACTGAAAAATCTTAAATCATGGGTTCGCCAATCCCTGGTCCTTGGCCCAGTGCTGGGCTGTGGCCCATTCAGAACCGGGCCACAGAAATGGTGGATGTATGTGTATGTGTGTGAATGTGAAGCTGTATTTGTAAAAGCAGTACATGCACATGCATTAAACTATCCCCTCTCCCTATCACCACTGCCACCAATATCTCCACCAGTTCAAAAACTGGAAAGTTGGAGACCACTGCCATAAATAAATGGCCTTTGCATAGCTTCCCTATGTTGTGTGAAATGTTTGAACAGTCAAATGTGCAAATGTATCTTCATAGAAATAACTGCTCATAGGTCATTTGCTCCTCTCTTCTGCTGTTAGCCTTACTCTGCTGTGCAGACCAGGAGGGGATTAAATGTGTTTGCTATCATATAACAGAGATGGTAAACTTATTTTCTGATATGTTTATACAGAGCTGTTACCTGCTTATCACTACAGGGAGATTATGTACTGCAGATCTAAAATAAAATGTTGATAGACAGACAACATACTACTCAGGAAGGTCAAAGTTAGCCAGGGAATCTTACTCAAATCCAACTGACATCAGACAGCTGCATGGAAAAGCTCCCCATATCTATTTACAATAAGCTGTGGGAATATGTTTGCAGAAGGATCCATCCATCTAACCACCCAACCACTCACCCACCCACCCATCTATCCAGTGGTGGGATTCAAATAATTTAACAACCAGCTCTCTGCCCTAATGACCAGCTGAACCAGCAGTTCTCCGAACTGCTTAGAAAGTTAACAACCCATTCTAACCAATAGGTGCAAACTGGTTGAATCCCACCTATCCATCCATCCATCCATCCATCTTGCTTTACATAGCTTTGCTTGAATCTAAGTGCAATGCATTATTCCTACTGGTTTTAAAACAAGCTGAATTCCACCTCTTTTTTTCTCATTCTAAATGAGAATACTGAGAGTGTTAAGTTCTGAAAAGGTGTAAGGTTGACCTTTTTAAAGATCAGGTCTTTGACATATTGTTTAATATTTGGAAAATCCACTTCCTCCCATTATCTCTTTGACAAATTTTCCTGGCTGCTCGGGATCTTCTTCTCTCCTATGCGAGCATCAAAATAAATGCCAATTTAGATACACAACCGATTTTTAAAAAGAACAGTGATGCAAAATGATAAGTCATGACATTCACAACTAAAGTTTTATTTTCTTTTTAAAGTAAAGTAAGTGCCACAATTTTAGATTTAGAAAATAATCAAGTTAATTCTCTTATGGGCTATTTTATTGATAGATGAATCTGAAGCATGTTTACTAAAAAGTAACACTTAAAACAAATTGTGCATCTGACTGGAACATTAGTCAGCTAAATTGTATAAACTGATAAACCTTATTCATATAAGTCTTAGTGGGATTCAATTATTATTAACTCTATATACATAACCTGTTTTATGACAGTCACAATTTACAACTGTCATGAGCATGCTCTATTGTGGTCGTTAAGTCAAGAATTACATATGCTACAGAGAAAGTCCTGGAAATTATGAAACATAAGAAAAAAAGAAAATCAAGATTTTTTTTTCAGTCTAATAATAAAATTTCATGAGACAAAGGAGTTTTCTACAAAATGTTATCCTCCATGTTTTTCCAATAGTAAAGTAATAACAGTGGTGGTGTAATCATTGTGTTAATTTCTGTTCAGTTCTTCAGTTATATACAGTCACAAGAATTATTGGAGCAATGACATTGTAGATTTTTATCTAGATTTCTTAAACTGTGACTTGCACCAATAACAAATTACTGAACAATGCAGGGGTAATTTCATTGAAAAAAATGTTTAAGGGAAGTGATGTCATATGTATCATCATGTCATCACACAAATGATGCATGTCATATATTTCATGATGCAAATCCATAAATGAAATTTGCATCATACTGGAAATGACATAAATTGACACATTAGCGTAATGACATTTCAAGACATTTCTGATAGTACTATAATGTCTACCAGGTGCCTAAGAAACTGCAGGATTATATCTGTAATCTGTAAAGTATCTGTACAAATGTCGAAGTTAGTGAATCTCAATATTATTAATCGAATTTGTTTTATGTCATTGGAAAATTCTGTCATTGTTGCATTTGTTTCATAATTTAAATTTAGAAAGCTCTTTCATTTGTTCTATTTGATATACAGTTTAAATATAATCATTACAATTAGGATATTTATTAGGATAATTAGATTATTTATTAGATAATTATATAATCATGAATTGAGGCGAGAGCAGAGGATGCTGAGTATTGAGTTAGGTGGATACAGATCATTCGCTATGGCGACTCCTAACAGGAACAGCCAAAATAAGATGAAGACAATTAGGATAATTAGGGGACGCAGTGGCTCAGTGGCTAAGATGCTAAGCTTGTCTATTAGAAGGTCAGCACTTTGGCAGTTTGAATCCCTAGCACCGTGTAATGGAGTGAGCTCCCGTTACTTGCCCCAGCTTCTGCCAACCTAGCAGTTTGAAAGCATGTAAAAATGCAAGTAGAAAAA
>JAEANM010004894.1:0-20216 GCA_017656035.1 Myanophis thanlyinensis
ATGAAGAATAGAATAGAATAGAAATTGGAATGAAGAATAGAATAGAAATTGGAATGAAGAATAGAATAGAATAGAATAGGAAATTGGAATGAAGAATAGAATAGAATAGAAATTGGAATGAAGAATAGAACAGAATAGGAAATTGGAATGAAGAATAGAATAGAAATTGGAATAAGAATAGAATAGAATAGGATATTGGAATGAAGAATAGAACAGAATAGAATAGAATAGAAATTGGAATATAGAATAGAATAGGAAATTGGAATGAAGAATAGAATAGGATAGGATATTGGAATGAAGAATAGAATAGAATAGGAAATTGGAATGAAGAATAGAATAGAAATTGGAATAAGAATAGAATAGAATAGAATAGGATATTGGAATGAAAAATAGAACAGAATAGAATAGAATAGAAATTGGAATATAGAATAGAATAGAATAGGAAATTGGAATGAAGAATAGAATAGGATAGGATATTGGAATGAAGAATAGAACACAATAGAATAGAAATTGGAATGAAGAATAGAATAGGATAGGATAGGATAGGATAGGATAGGACAGGACAGGACAGGACAGGATAGAATTCTTTATTGGTCAAGTGTGATTGGGCACACAAAAAATTTGTCTTGGGTGCATAAGCTCTCAGTGTACATTAAAAATATATTCATCAAGAATCATAAGACACAACACTTAGTGATAGTCATAGGGTACTAATTAGGCAATAAAACCATACTAGGAAACTTAGCAAAACAATATAAATCGTAAAGATACAAGCAACAATGTTAGTCATAAATGGGAGGAGATAGGTGATAGGAACGATGAGAGGAATAATATAATATTTTTGAATTTTATATATGTATGTATTATATATATATATAGTAAAAATACATACACATTTCACTGCATGTCATACCAGGTATGACTATGTATGTGATGAATAGAACTTGATTTAAAATAAATAGTATTTTGAGGGTTGGGGGGTCTTCTGAGAGAGGGGTACCACGCCAAGATGTCACATCAGGGTAGCAAATGGTGTGAACTCTATGAATTCCTCACAAGACGAATGTCAAATTAAGGAATAGATGAATCGCCAAGCTATAGCTACAAGAGATCTTGGTTTAGAAAAACCAGATACCAAAAGGAGAAGGAAATAGGAGAGAAGGAAAAGAAATCTTGGGACACTGGTGATTCGAGTTTTCTCGTGGTAAAATGCCTTGATTATTTCCTGCATTTTCTGATTTTCCCGCAGAGAATAATAAAAAAAATTGAAAGCCTTCGTATCACAGAACGCAGTTCAAGTCTTCCCGAACATCTTCTGAATAACTGCCGTGTCCTCCACCTCTGTCTATTTTCGTAGGTTTCTTCTGTATATAAAATAGCCTTAACCCTCAAGGCCTTTTTAGCATTTTTTTTTCCTTGAGAATCTGAGCTCGGTTGCTTGTCAAGGCAAGAAAAAAAAAAAGGGCGCTGGGTTGTATAAATAGGTAATCATATTAATAATGGAAGAGTCTACAGCCTTGCCAATAGCAAAATTTCAATAAGGAGGTTTTCATGAAGCCCAACCCTGGAAGAAGGGGGCTATTAAGTTAGACCTCAACCCTAGCATTGCCTGGAATTGGGCAAACCAAGGAAGCTGCTACAATTTGGGGTGATTTTTTTTTTTGCAAAAACTGTGATGGCTTCGCAACCCAGAATCCTTCGGCTGCCTTTTGCAAAAACCAGAAAAGACACCAAGAGAATACTTGGCTTGGAAGCCTCAGGGGTGTTAATTGTTTCCAGCTTGAGTTTTTATTTTTAAATCGGTCACGTGGGCCTGCTTTGCACCAAGGGGAATGCAAAATGTTTCCCCCTTGTGGGTTTGTTTTATTTTTTTTTAACGCGAAGAGAAAAAAATAAAATCAATGTAACTGATCGTTTCCTGCGGATGGCCTGGCCGACCACTTGCATCTCCTTCTTGGATGAACGGCAGGAAATTGATTCAAATTCAGATTTTATTTATCCCATACCCAATCCCATGTGGTACAATATGTAGTGAAATGCTTTTGTGTAACCATGTTCAGCTATGAACATTACATTGAAGAAGCAATTTACAGTTGAGATTTAGGAATTTTACACTTTACAAGTTAGAATAGTATTTAAAATTCAATTTACAATTTGATTGTAACAATTTGATTCAATAAAGACGTGGCGACCTCTTTGGGGCAGCCCAAGTTTTATATCCAAAGATGTTTTATTCTTTATACTCTTTTTTTTTTTCATCTTCCCTTAATATTTTAAGGGAAACATGGTTAATATTTTAATGCTCTGAGAATCCATGTCTCTAAATTAACCAGCTTAGCAAACTTCCTCAAACCTTCCCCAGATATTTGGGGCAGCCCTGTATCCTCTCTCTCCCCCTCCCGAAATCATCTCTGTGGGCTGCTTGAAGAGGCTGCAGGCAAATTGAAAAAACACAAAATTATTTTCCCTTGACATTTTGGGAGAGGCAGGAATTCTCAGCTAATGGCTGAAAGGTTGATTAGTTCTCCAACGAAAGGGAAAGCAGCAGCGGCAGCAAATTCGATCAGGGTGGAACAATTGAGAGAGAGAGAAAAAAAATGTCTACGGATGTAGACGGTGGGTATGTGCGTTTGTGCGAGAAACAAAACGTCTCTAAGCACAACTTGATGACCTTTGTGGGGTTTTTCTGCAAAAGGACTTAAGGAATGAATGGAACAACCAGCGGGAGAGCGTGACATCCTACCGCCCCCTTTAGAAAAATGGCTGTCCAGCCCCCCTTTTTAAAAATGCCTCCCACGTGGGTGCATTCACAACTTCTGGAGGCAAGTCGTTCCGCTGGTTAATTGTTCGGTCAGATAATTTCTCCTTAGTTCTAGGTTGAATGCTTAGAAGTGTTACATTTCTTAAGAGCGGCCTGATTTCCAGCCAGCAGCGGCGAAGCACAGCTGCAAGAGTCATTGGGGAATGATGGTTTAAACCCTCCAAAATTTCATGTGATTAGTCCTCATGAGGCCTGGCCACAGTAGCTGGTTTTCCTTGACAACTAAACGTATTTAAAAATATTTCCATTTCCCTTGCTCCAAAATGCAAGGGGGGCGGGGGGGGTGGAAATGTTGCTTCTTGAGGCGAAACAGCAAATCTGCCGCCTAAAAATCAAGGCGACATTATTTCTACAGGGAAGATGGGATCTTTGTCTGCTCTCCACAGCGACCCTGCGAGGTAGGCCGGTAGAGTAGCTCAGCAACGGAACTGACCCCTCACACTCTCCCTGAATTGAGTTAGCCATTGGGTTGATTTCACTTGATAAATGTGTGATCCCAGCTTTGTGGAAACAGGATTTCTGATCCCATGGGGCAAGGCCGGCTAAATATGGCTTACTCAACAGATCACGGCTTGGTCTCTTGGCTATCTGGCAGGCCAATGGGAGAATTGGACTAGGAGCCAATGAGAGATGCCCCAAATGGGACAGCCAATCAGGTGCAGCGTCTTTCCGGGCTTACCCAATTCCTACAGTGGATGTGTTTCTGAGTAGTCTCACTTTTAATAATAATAAAAAAAGATATGGCTTCGTTTTGTAACCCGTTGTTCTGACCCAGGCTTAACAGAAGCACGAAACTGGCTTTTGGTTCCGAAAACAATCCTTTTTGATTTGGTTACTGTGAATTCTCCTCATTCACATCCGGAAAAGTCTACCAACACCCCTCCCCTTTTGCTCCTATTTATTCCTTATGGGAGGGGCCATTCAGCATCCACTTGTGCCTTGACTTCCGAGTCGACCCCTGTTCCTTAGTTGTTCCCTTCTCCTGACAGCTCTGTGCATATGTGCATCTGGAACAGGCTCCAGCTGTTCTTCCCCACTGATCTCTGACTCCGAAGGCAACAGTTACGTTAGACAGCCCTGGCCCCATCTCTGCCTCCGACATAGCGCACCCATCAGAGTTTTCCCCCCCGACTCCAGGACTGGCCCAAGGTCCTCATTCCCCAACCTCCTCACTGCCCGAGTTTGCCGCCAGTTCCACTGGCAGCTGGTGGGCCACCACACCCATGGAGTTACTTTTCTAAACAGTGTGTTGAATTTTGCCATTATTTCAGGCAATCCTGTTCTCAGTTGCGGGGGACGGAGGACATAATGGCAGCAAACATGATAACCAAAAGGGTGTCGTTTTCCCAGGGTGATACCAAGGAAAGATGGAAGGCAAACGAGGTCCTGGCAGAACATCATGGCTTCAAAATCTAAGGGATTGGTTTGGACAGAAGGCACTTTTTTGTGTGGCTGTTGATAAAAATAGGATTGCCAACACAATCGCCAACATCCGATGATGGATATGGCCCAAGAAGATACCAAAGGTTGAATCCCCCCTTTCCTTCTCCAATGGTGGGCTGGGCTCTGGACCCATTTGTCTGCTCTTAAACTCATCACTAGGGGCACTGGCGGTGGTCTCTTGGGGGCTTCGGAATGGGACTGGACCAGCCCTCACTGGAGGGAGATTTGAAAAGGACAACACCCCTGCTGTGTTGGCTGCCCACGACGGGAGTCGCGATCCAACTAAGCAACCGTTTCCAGACGTTAGGCTGGCATCGTTGTCACAACGCTTAAACCTGGTGGGAAGTCCGAAACCCACTATTCAAAACTCTTGCCTTTTCCCTCTCGGGGCTCCAGAGCTCTGCTTGGAGAGGAGATTTTTAACTCAGTTGTGGGCGTGAATTTATTCCGTGATGCTAAATTTAAAAAAGAGCATAAACACCAGGGAGAGACAACTTCCAGCCCGTTGACTGAGCCTGCTGCATAGACACCATTTGCCTGTGTTATTAGCGTTATGCGCCTTTTATTCCGATGGCACATTAATTGCCTCCTTTGCTCGGCGGCTTATTAGTACAATTATAGCCCTTTGCTCCTCCATTCTTCCACCGACCTGCCTTGCCTGCCTTGCTATTTCTCCAGAAGGGTGTTCGTCAGTCCCACAGAAGCTCGGAGCGTAGCATTATTATTAATTAAGGAATACTACCAAGTCCTCAACAAGGCCCTTTTTATCCTTGCAGAGAGAAACGAAGGATTAATTCACCGTAAAACTAAAAAAAAAAAAAGGTGGGTGGGTGGGTGGGTTTAAAAGCGAAATATGGGATGCCCTCTCACGCATCACTGATGAATTCCCTTGAGCTTTGCACAAACATTATCAACTCTCATCATCCTGAGAAGTGAGAAGTTGACCCGTGGAGCTTCTGATGGGGAGTTGTTGCATTGCATTTGCAAGCTTGATTTCATGGAAATGAAATGGAAATCATAGTCAGAATGCTGCTTTAGGCCAGGAAATCCAGCCCCACTGCTCAGTCCGGGATCTGGATGAAATGAAACGATCCGCATGAAAGCATCTCGAACGAGGGTCCTTGGTGCTCTGAATTGAGCACTGATGAGGGTACCTAGTTGGGTAACGAGACGTCTGCAAGAAAACCACCAATCTCAGAGAGCACCAAGGCCCCCCCCAGTTCAACAAATATTCTCCTTTATTAGAATCTCCGATGTCCAGTCTCTGCTTGAAGATCACTGGGGAAATGAAGCTTCTCTCAAGTTAAGCTGCTCTATTAGGAAATTACTATTTAATTTCCTATCATTTTAACATTAGGAAATTATTCGCAGCCTTCAGCCTATTTGAAACATTATTCCACGAGCCGGAGTGGAGGCCTTGTGACACGAGAGAGCGGGAGCTACATTTCTTCCAACAATTCCTTTTGAGGGCCCGTTTTTTTCAAGGTTAAAATAAAAACTCTTTGGAGATCCAGCAATCTCTCTTCATCTCCCCTGGTCACCTTTGGTGGAACTGGTTGGCGTTCTTAAATCTGGTGCCCAAACCGGATAGATTGTGCTCCAGGTTGAGTTTGACCACATTGGCTGAAGCTTTTCATCCCACCTTCCTCATTTGGCGAGTTGGCAAAGCAACGAGGACAGGGACACACCGTTCTTGCCACACCGTCCCTAAAGCAGCTTTCGAAACATCTCAACGATGATGGAAGAAGCCCTTCCATAGCTATATTGACGACTTTGAAGGGTTTGAATTAACGTTAACTTCAGCCTTGCTGGATTGGAGCAAACCATCACGCACACACCCGCCCCTGTTCCAAAATCAAACCCAGATTCTGGACTGTGGAATAAAGGGGTTTGTTTTCTTCTGGTTGGCCTGCCGTAAGGAAGGAAACGGTTTTGGATTAAACCGTCAAATAAGGACTTTATGTACTGTTTATCCCCTCCTCAATTTTGTTTTACTAAGAGAAGCGCATCGTCCTTTAAGGGGAACAGAAAGATATCTCCCCAAGGAAGAAACAGAAATGAAAGCCTATCAGGTGAACAAAATGGCATTAGAGGAGGAGGAGGAGGAGGAAGGGAAAATAGCCAGCCAAAATCCGGCATCGCACTGCCTAGAAAAACACCATCTGGGATTGTTCGATCGGGTTCCTTTTAAGCAACTGGCCCTCTGCCAAGCTAACGTGGGAGAACAGCGCAGAGCGGAGAAACAATCTTCCTCGCCCACCCAAGACGAAGAGACCCTCCCCCTTTGAAAATTGCAGCCCCCGCCCTGGGCTAATCTGCAGCCCTGAAAACATCTGGCAAGTGAAAGGTGCACTGTGTGGAAAGGCGTGGGGCTGTTTTTCCAAAGGGGCCCACCTGGGCCAGGGAAGACGTCCCCGGGGATATGGAAGCCCAACGACGGGCATCGGGCAAGGCTCCTGCGGTTGATGGGCACAAACTGCACCACCCAGAGTTGGCAGGGAAAGGTTTTGGGAGACAGCTGGCCGCTTGCAGGATATACACCTTGGTTTTGGGCGCGGGGAGAGGCTTAATGAGGATTTATCACTTTGGGTTGACTGGGAATATTACTTTCTGCAGGGAGGACCAGTCCTGTTGCAACATTTATGGGTGTCCTCTACCTACAAATGTTAGGAGGGGAGGAAGCAGCCGCCTGAGGGGGTCGTCTATGAGCTTGGCTGGTTTCTTGCAGACGTTTCATTACCCAACTAGGTAACACCATCAGTGCTAGAAAGGAGTGAAGTTTGCAGAGGAGGGGGAAGAGGATGGTGGGGTCCTCGGTGCTCTCTGGTTTTCTTGCAGACGTTTCATTACCCAACTAGGCAACAGCTTCAGGGCACCCCTCATCTTTCTTTTCGCCACAACTCTCGCTCCCTTCTAACACTGATGTTACCTGAGGACCATTTCCACACACGCACATGCACACCCGAGGAGGTTTATACTGTTGGCACCAGTTGTTCGACATCTCATCCCTATATGACAACAACACTGGAAAAAAGGGGCTGGGACCAGAGTTAATAGCCTTTTTAAACTGGCTCTACGAAATGGATTTTGGAAAGGGGCGTCGGCAGCAGGCTGGATAATAGAAGCACACTGCAGTTTTGGGAGGAAAACACATCCACGGAATTAAGAGCAAAATGATTAAAAAGAGAGCATTGTGGAGGGTGGGAGGGTATTGGGGTTTTTTTTGGGAAGAGCACCACTGAAGGATATTTAAAAAAAATAAGTTAATGAAGCCAAACAGCACGAGCGGCGGTGGGATTTAAAGTTGCTCCTGACCACAAAAACCACAGTCCAAATTGTACCATTTATTGAAAAGGAGGGTTAGACAACAAACATTGGTTTGATCTTCTGGAGAAGACAATTTCCTAGAACGCAAGGAAGAAAATCTGGAGTCCCTGCCGTGTGGAAATTTAAGTATAACCTGGACAAAGAATTTGACCTTTTCAAAAGCTGGCCTTCTGCAGCCATACTGTATTTAAATAACAATAATAATCCAACTTTCTAGAGAAACTTAAATTTTACTGTAAAGGTAAACTACAGTTATTGTTGATTTCCCCAGCGGGTCGCCACTGGCGCCCAAGAAATGAAGCTTAATTTTTCACCCTTGCAAATCAATTTCTCATTTTCTCCTGGGTGAGCCTTTCTAAGCTTGGCAGCTTTAAAGATGCCTGGACTTCAGCTCCCAGAATTCCCCAGCCAGCAATGCTGCCTTCCTGGAAGGAAATAAGTGGATGAAGGAGCTTTTTGGGATCTTAATACTCTGGTCTACAACTAATACTGTGAAATTGGTTCTACCACCTGGAGTAGATTTTGTTAAGCTCCCAAAAATACACTCAGGGATTAGATCCAAGAGCGACAGCAGAACAGGTCCGATCTGAAGAGGACAGATTTTGCGACCTGTCAATGCCAGCAGAGTGTCAGCAAATCTCCTCCTGAGCACAAATGTGGTTTCTTGCTTTTGGTTTTTTTTTTAAATTGGAGATTCACCCTCTCAACTCTGGGCTTTCGAGCGCTTCCTTTCAGCCTGAAGACACCCCAGAAACTCAGGAATTTCTGAGAGGCAGCAGCCACGGGAGGGTAGAAATGTTAGCAGTGGGGCAGATTTGTCAATCAAGCCCTTAACGCTGGCTTCTTTCGGAAAAGGCTAGCAAGCTTATAATAAATAAGAGCCAACGATCTGCCTCTCCCAGCCCTCTCCAGATATTGCAAAGTGGTAACTAAAATACACAGAGTCCCCCTCTTCCCGCCCCCCTCAGATTCCAGCAAAAAGAAAACACGGATCTCAGCAAAACATCTACAGGCCTTTCCGCCCCAGGCCTCTTCCAGTTGCCCACGACCAAAGCCCTCTCCAAAAACACACCAACGTGACCTATATAAGCACTGGAGCCTGAAGGCTTGGCAAGAGGGACATCAGCAACCATTCATAAAAAAAAAAAGAAGAGAGCAAAATTAAACACGAGGGCGGGGGGAATGGGGTGGGCATGTCATGTTTTCTTCTCCGAATCTGCCAATCGGTTCACTTTTTATAGGTGGAGGTGGGGGGAGGTTGGGTAAGCCAATCCTAAATGCATTCCCAGAGTCATCCTGGATGGGTGACAAACCTACGGGGAAGCCAAAATAGGGGAAGAGAACCGAGGGCTGTGAAATGCATTCAGGAGGGGTGGAGGGGAAGAGAATTTGGAGCGGGGGGGGGACGCTATCGTGGGGGACACACCGACTTTAGGAGTGGGCCGAGGGACCGAGGGGGCGCCCTACTCATCTTCCCCCGACTTGCCCTGCGCTTCGTTTGCCCTCTTTCCAGTTCTATATAGCAACAAAGAGCCGCTCCGGTTACTGTCTTCTGTCTTCGGTCTCTGATCTGGAAAATGCCATCACACCGTCCTCGGCACCTGCGGCACAAAAGGGGGGGGGGGGGGAAGAGAGAGGTTGGCTTCTTCATTTGAGCACCAACAACGAGGGGAATGTTCTGGATGACTTTGGACAGTCTCTCACAAATCCTCGGCCAACACCCACCCATCCACCCCGCAACTGGGAATTCTGGGAACTGTAGTCTTCGTACGCCAGGAAAACATTGGACAAATCTGGGGGAAAAGCACCTTTCGCAATGCCCAACAGGTCTAAGTAATTTTTTTAAAAAGCATCTTTAGCCCTCATGCAAAAGTGTGGAGGTAAATAAAGATGTAGATCTCATGCTTAGCAGGGGTAAATGTACTCTCTCTCGTGGCATCTGCTTTGAGGCAGCCTGTGCATATGGAGCTAACATAGGCATGATAACTGCATAATCCACTTTCTCACAATTATTGTGAGAAGCCTCCAACCTCCAGGGCATTTTCTCCCTCTAGAACAGGCTTCGTGGAATGGCTGTGTTGTTCAGTTGTAGTCTACCTGCCCAGACTATGTTTGCATCTCAAGCTCTGTGCTCCCCGAGGGCTAGAACCAACTTAGCTCTATTGCTATAGCAACCAGAGCCACCAAGGTTGGTCCTGACACTTCCGTGGAAACCATCCAGGATTCCAGCCGCCCCGGGAACGAGTCAGACTCCAACCCGCCCTTTCGTGTCACAAACATACCGTATTTTTCCGATGTATAAGACGCACTCCCCTCCCAAAAAATTGTGGGTGAAAATGCATGTGCGTCTTATACAGCAAATGTTGCTGAAGCACCGCCCACCCGCCGCCGTTTTTTGGCCTCCGCGTGCCCCGTTTTCAGGCCTTTTCTTGGCCCGTTTTTGGGGGCTTGACCCATTTTTGGCACTTTTTCAGCCCATTTTCAGGGCTTTCTTCTGAAAAAAAATGGGCTGCAAAAAGCCTAAAAAGTGGGCTGAAAACAGGCTCAAAAGTGGGCCAAAATAGCTCTGAAACTGGGCTTTAACAAGCCAAAAAAAGTCCTGAAAACCAACTAAAAAGCTTCAGAAATGGACCAAAAAAAGCCTCAAAAACAGGCAAAAAAAACCAACAACCCCTGAATACCAGCTTAAAAAGCCTCAAAAATGGGCAAGAAAAAGCCTCAAAAACAGGCCCCAGAGTGCACTGGATGATCCTAGAGAGAAGCGCAAAGCAGCGTTATCAGAATGGCTTCTTTGTATGCCCTCTTTAATGCAGGGAAGATCAAAACAGGCTGAGAAGTGAGTGAGTGAGTGAGTATGGGGAGGAAGGAAGGAAGGAAGGCAGGCCGCCAGCGTTATGCTTCTACGGATTAGCACCTCCGCTCTGCTGTTTGGTACTTCTGAGCCAAGTCAAAAGAACAATCCCAAAGCCTTAGCCTCACAGCGATCCTGAGTGACCAGGATTGCATTCATTAATTTTTTATTGCCGTTGCATTTCCAGATAAATTGGCAAGCTCGACTTAGCGAGCAACCTCCTAAACTGAACAGAAACCCAAGGGCAGCCACTGTAAGGCGCACAGGGAATCTCGGCAGGAATTTTTCTCATCCACTACTAACTGGAGGAAATCGGAAAGAACACCAATTCTTCAGCACCGGGGGAAAAAAACAGTTTTTTTCTATCCATTGCACCCAAACCAGCTCTAGTGGAAATAACATTGGGGAATATCCACAGAAAATAGCAAGCCTGTCACAGGTTTGCAAATAGGAGTAATCCTACATTCCCAGGTCAGTGTTGAACAAGCCATAAAAATCAATGGTGTGAACCACAGCAATTTGGCTTGGAAAGTCAGTTTTCTACACAAGGCACCGCACTGCACACATCGTTCAACCAGGTGTAAACTGGGAGCATTTATTTTTAAGAGTGTGCTGCCATCTAGTGGCTAACCCTTCCATTGGGTTGCTGGATTTTAAGTCTTCTGGGTCTCTTCTTTCACTGAGGAAATGCAAGAATGTTATTCACCTCCCTAATGAGTATTCTGTATTGGCCATCTCCGGGTATAGTTACTGGTTGGGTTGAAACCGTTGAGAAAGAAATGCTACTAGTCCACATGCTTTTAACAGGACAGAGTAAATACTTCCAATCTATCCTTAGGCAAAAAAATAGGTCGTTTGAAATCCATAGATCACTGTAGCTACATAGATCACTGTAGCTACACCGTGCTTAAATAGATCACTGTAGCTACACCGTGCTTCAGTTTATAGATCCCCAGAGCAGTAAGTAATAAACATACTAATGGAGAATCCTGGTTTAACATTAAAAGAGGGGAAAAAACCCATATTATGGGGTAGTGCAGGAGAGAGAATGTGGCCACTTTGCTTTTTTACTATTTTTGTACTTTCAAAATCAACTAAAGTGCTTCTGCATTAGACGTCTGTAGATATATATATATACACACACACACACACACACTCACCTTGGTCAATAGAGTGCTGAGGAAGTTGGCTAAGCTGACTATTTACTACCCCCGCATACGTCCGCAGGAACTCCTCTTCACTGCTGGTTAACTGGAAAAGGGGAGAACAAAAACACCCACCCCATTAAAAGGCAAGGCCAACCTGCTGGCAGATCAATCATCTGTCCACTCGCTTTTTAAGTTGCCGGCTTATTTAATGATGTGCTTATTTTTTATTTATATCCCACCTTTGTATTTTTTTTTAATAAATAACTCAACATGGAGAATTTTCCTCCTCTTCCTATTTTCCCCACAACAACAACAACAACTCTCTGAGGTGGGCCAGGCCGAGAGAGAGATGGGTTGGTCCAAAGTCACCCTGATGGTTTTTCATGCATAAAGTGGGACTAGAAGTCCCGGACTCCCAGTTTCTAGCTGGTGTCTTGGCCGTTAGACCAAATGGGTGGGAAAAAAATTGCACAAGTAGCGTAAGGAATGACCCCCTTGAGACATTGCAAACAAGTGATCGCTAATGATTGGGATTAAATACTGCCCCAATCCCCCAAGGTTTTGGGGATGACAGAGTGATCGCCTTGGAAATATATGGCTCCTCTGGTGGGGCTTGTAACACATGAAAATTGTCTTCGAGAAACCCGGAAGGCAAACCTGGTAAACCAGAAGATAAAAACTCTGGTCTATTAATGCTAATTAATGCTAATGAGCTCAAGGCACGGATACGTACATTTGATCCCATCTTTCTAAGCATTAGCAGGACTCTCACTTTCTGCTGAATGTACATCTCCTCCGGACTTTTCCCCGGAACAGCCTCACGGTTCATTCCCCTTTTTCCAGTTTTGAAGACTTCTGAAAAAAAGTTGATGAGAGAAACAATATTAATTGTACTAGAATACAATGATTCTTCTTTGTATGGGAAGAACTTCGAGCAGAACTTAGATGGCTACTGGCCAGAGACTTTTAGTAGATCCTGCAATAAAAGCAGGGGATTGGACTAGATAACTTTTTAAGATTCCTTCCAGTGTGATTTAAATGATTCTATAACATAGCAATAAGCCCTCTTTTTCATTCTATTCGCTCAAAACAAGCCACACATTCCCAGATTATTTGCTGCCACTTTCCCAGCTCCACAAAGTAACAACAGACTCACCAGAATACTTGATTGTGATCTGTTAGAGCCTGGAAACGCCACAAACAGCAACCCTGTGAGAGCAAAGCAACCATTTTTTAATACATATCCCAAACTAGTTCCAAGTATGGTTAAATATCGCGCGTTCGTTCAAGTCTTTTGCCTGGTGAAACATGCAAGCTGTTCTCTACCCCGTGTGTTTGAACATTAGCTCTAATTAGTTTTGTTCTCCTTAATGTTAAATTAAACGTTTCAGTTCCTGGAGGAAAACTTCTGTCATCAAAAACGGGAAGACAATTAAAAGAAAAAAAAAAAGTTCATTTGTTGGTAATGAAAGTAGTCAAACAGGAAGAAGGGGATGCCTGCTTTAATGAAAGCCATTTCACAGTCAGGGAAATTTGTTTTGGTCAGAGTAGCTTCACAAAGCTGATAAGACACATGGCACGCAATGTACACACATCATCGGTAAACCCACAATAATTTTAGCGACAAGTAAAATGGCATAATTTGTGCAGCCCACGTTTCCATTCTCAGCCCAGGCATCCTAGGATATTAATGCCCTTCCTTTCTTGAGGAAGAAAAGTTCCTGAGGTAACAGAAAAAGATAATAGACCTTGCTAACTCTCTTTATATAACGTGCTTCATCTCACCACCAAAATATACATTTTCAGGATTCAGACAACACACTTGAACTATAAACAAATCTGCAGGATTGTCGGATATAGGCTTGGGCTAATGGTCACAGCTGCTGATATACAAAGGCCAAAATCACAGCCAACCTTGTTGAGATCCACCAGATAACTGAACACAATTGATGTGATACGGAACTACTTTAAGCATCAGATGAGGCCTGCTTCTAATGGTGCCATTTCATAGATGTGGGGGCAAGGGGGGTAGTTAATTGTAAAGCAAAATCCCATGGCTAGGATTTTAAGTGGCTGGGCTTCATGCATTTTATCATCCCCACCCCACCTATTAAGCTGGCTACAAGTAAAACTTCATCTGTCATTACTGATCAGGTATTTATTTTTTTCCCCCTGAGACATCCTTCCTATTGGTTTGAGGGATGACGTAATATCTTCCTCCTTCCTCGTACAGCTGACTGTGAAGGACTTTTTTAAAAAATTTTTTAAAAATCCCCAGCATTTTACACGTGAAGCTTGGGGTTTCAGCTAAAAATCGAAAAGGTACAGTGATAGCTTCAACTATCATTGAGCAGTAGTATGCCCAAGTACCTGGAACTGGATATTCTGAGAGGAACATTGGGTGTGTAGAGTGTCAATGGTCATAATCCTTAGAAGCAACCAGCAGTGTTTAAAAAGACAGCTGTACAACAGCTGATCCACCACCAAAGCCTGTGACAATGTGCACGACCCATCTAAGCTAACACTAAAATCATACACACACATATGCACGCAGAGTGCAGAGTTGTTTTCTCAAGTTATTACCCCAAGATTAAAGAAGATTAAACCTTCACAGGGCTTTTAATAGTTACAATATGCTTATACTTGTGAGGGCATAGGAGTTGCTGCCTTGTTTCACAAGAAAACCTTCCAATAAACACTGGCGCATTGAAATTAGAGTTCCCTTGTCTCCCCTCCTCATAGATTTCCCCCCCTCTTCATTCAGCCTGATTCGTGACCTTGAACCACAGCTAGACCGAGACTGAATTTTAATTCACATTTCTATAGGGGTTCTTGCAATGCAGAATGCATACAGTTGTCCATTTATAAGTGAACAGTAAGATCCAGTTGTTTTAAAATTACAAGCTTGTTTCCACCACGTTTCCAAGGGCTACTTTAAATTTTAGACAAAGTATGCACAGTTCTCATTAAAAAAAAAATCAAATAAGCAACAGTTAACCATACTTTTAAAAATGTTTTAAATCCAAAACAGGAAAGTGGTTCATTTCCTGGATCTGATCCTTGCATTTTCATAGCTTCCTTCGAGGAAGATTTTGACAAATGGTGAGGGCGAATGGTGCAATTAAATTCAAGAATTCCCCTTAGGTAATTTTGTTGGGTTAGATGGAGACTGGATACCTATGAAGTATTGTTATTATTCTCTTCAGTTCTTAAATTATATGCAAGCTATTATTTATACAATGACCTACACAAGGCTGCCTCCATTGTATTCCAGGTCAACCAACTGGTGTTTCTAGCCTTCTTAAGGTTAGTACGTATTAATTCCCAATCGAGGTCAGGAAACAGGAGCTGTTAGGAATCTGGGAATTGTTTAATATGCTCAAAGTATTGTAACAGAATATTGAAAGCTTTTGTACAATCAAGGCTCAGAACTCAAAATGCCTTTTCAAAAAGCCTCAATACTGTCCCCCCCATTTTCCAAGTCAAATCAATATTCCATCATAATTCCAGATAGGAAAAGAGCAATTTCATTCCACCTTCAGGCTTAAAACGTTGAAGCTGTTGCATCAAAACCATACAGAGAGGTGGCATTTCAAGCAAGTCACATGGTATTTAACTACTGCTGGGTTTTGTCAATAAGTATTCTTGGTAATTGTATTTATGTTAGTTTATAATATACTTTCTTATTCAGCAAGCTGTTTTTTATTGTACGTAACAAAAATCAAATCATTTTTAACCACGAGAAAAGTTGATTAAAAGTACGTCACAGTCCCTGTTATTTCAAAAGGGAAAAGTCTTGTTTTTACTAAGACTTGATATGGATTACTGATTCCAAAACATACTACTGAACTTAAGACCAGAATTAATGAGAGACAAGTTAATAAATATTTGCTCATCTTCATCTATAGACAGGCAATTATACAAGAATCTAAGTAATGGCCCGGAAGAATGTCTTATCTGAAAAGATTTAGTAATCTAGAAACACAAACACACCTCAATGATAAAAAAAAATAACCAGGACATTTTAACTGTTAAAACTATCAAGTAATGTAACTCATGCTGATTCTGTCTACAACAAAAATAATTAAATGAATGCAGATAAACAGGATTTCACAATTGGGGGCTGGGGTAGAATTTGAACAGGGGTAATATTAATATTTCTGCAGGAACTGGGTCGGACATTGTGACCAGAGGTTTAGTCTTCTGAACTTTTGGAGTTGGGCTCCAAAAAAAAGTTCCTCAGGGAACTTTTCTCTACAGAATGTTGGATCCTGCAGCAATTATCTCCTGGACACGTATATTTGTCTTCATTTGTTAATATTTCTCGCTCTTACGAGCCACCTCTAATATTTATGTTTGGGTACCTTGGAACTGCTTTCAAAGGACTTTTTAATTATGACAAGTTGGGAAGCTGCTACAGGAATGCCAAAGCTGTATAATGCTCCGCTGTCCCAAAGCAACTGGCAACAACTATAGCTGCTCATAAATATGTGACAAATTACTAATCAAGCCAAAGCCTTTAGGGAGGAAAATACCAGGCATTTGTTGAAAAGAGGGGTTGTTAAACACAAGCTGTTAAGGAGATGTTAAAAACAACCACCAGTACTTGATGAGAACAGTCGAAGGTCAGAATTCAATAAATCCCATTTGTCTTAAAAAGTTTTTATTTGTTGCCAGCTTGTTCCATCTCTGCGGAAATTGTCCAGACAAAACATATTCCTAATTCTAAACTATTAATGCTTCACATACAGCATCTAACTAGTTGCTCCAAACCAGCTCCAAGGTTCCTTGACAAAATCGGCAGCAACTGCCTTATGTTGACACTATTAAACAAAACAGGAAGCACAAATCACTTCTGATTTCCCACAAGAGGTTTGTTCAGCTCCGCAGCGCAAGTTCTGCATTGCCATTTGATACACGGCCAGGAAGGAAATGTGTTATCCGCAAGACCGAGGTGTGAGATTCTGAGTTTTCTGAGTTAATCGGCAGACTGCGAGGCTGTGATTCGTTTTACGCAAAACTAGATTGCAACTATAAAAAAAAACGTAAAACAACAGGGAAAAGGAAATGTCCTCAGCAGGATAGAGCTGATTTCCTTTCTAGACAAGGGCCAAATGTGAAGTTTCTTTGTAATGAAAGAGTTAATACACCCCCAAGGTAACAAAGTAGCCTGCAACAGAAACAATTTCACAACATATGACCAAGTACCTATTGTATTTACAGATTCCCTTCTGAAACTGCCTAATCAAGAGCTTATCTAAAGGCTTAATCGGTGCTCAATTACTGCAGACTCTCTTTTACAAAATAAGGAAGTTATAGTAAAAGGCAGATTAATACAACTATTAAGCTTTGTACCATAGTCTGCAATTAATCCAGATGGGTCCTCAATTTATGCAGGATTAGCATACATGCCACTAAACACTTATCACACTAATTTACTTGCATGTGTGTTATCAGTCAGCTGAATTGTGCAAAGTATTTGAGCAGAGATGGCCACGATGGCCAGGAGTTTATAAACAGTCTAGTTGCTAAAATACTATTATACATCGAGAATCCCTATGTTAGGATTTTTAAAGGCTTAGTGTATATTCTTAAAATAGATTACTTTTTCAATATTCAAGTGGGATATGACTCTCTATTCTTTTAAGCTTCTACTGACAAGGATGTGTACCTTGTACATTTCAGAAAAATGTCTCTAGGAAGAGAAATCGCCAATTTCTTTTGCCATCCACTATTGCCAAAGATAGTGATTTATAAGCCTACACTTTGTGACCGAAAATAAATAAAACACTATACAAGAGCTTTAGCCACCAACTGAATTACAAAACTGTTATATAAACACAACTAAACTTGGCATACAACTCGACAGTGAATGCATTGCAGGTAGTCTTCGACTTATGACCTGAATTGGGCCCAAAGTTTCTGTTGTTAAAGGAGACATTTGTTCAGTTAATTTTGCCCCACTTTACGACTTTTCTTGCCACGGTTGTTAAACGACTCACTGCAGTTGGTAAGTTAAGTCACCCAGCTGTTAAGTAAATCTGGCTTCCCCCCTTGTCTTTGATCGTCGGAAAGTCGCACAAGGGGAATCATGTGATCTTGGGACACAAAAACTGTTATAAATATGAACCAGTGGCCAAGCATCTGGATTTTGATCATGTGACTGTTGGGTGGAGATGCTGCAAAGGCCATAACTTTGAAAAATGGTCGTAAGTCACATTTTTTCAATGCCGTTGTAACTTTCAAGTCACTAAACGAACTGTTGTTAAGTCGAGGACTACCTGTACTCTGGTGACATGACTTAAGTTTCCCTGGCCTTTAGTCTCCTCCATAATGTCCCATGGAAGACTTATTTCAATACATAAAAAAGATAAAAAAATAGGACCACACTTTTCTTACAACGTATTGAAAGGTCAAAAGCAGAGGAGTCAGGCAAATGAGGGCGATTCCTTCTGAGTTTAAAAGCACAAACTTCAGGTAATTTAAATGCACATCTGAAAACAGAGCCAAGAGACAACACTAAGCACTAAGCTTAAAACCTAGAACAACACTCAGGATGGGAGTGGCAGATACTGTAATCAGCCCAGACTATTGTTCTTCCAGTTTAGAACTGTTTTGACAGGCAGAAACTCTCAAGGATCTTGGCTGGGAAGGTCTCTCTCTCTTCTCTGGCATCTGATGGGCTTTTTTTTTTTTACTTAGCTATGACAAGAACCAAAGCTAGAATCCTTTAGGTGCAAACAAAGCACATACTCTTTAAAACTGAGCTTTGTCGAAAAGAGAATGCTGTATCCAAGGACCCCAAGAGCTGTTTCCTATATCACAGACCCCTTTTCTCTGCCATGGCTGACCAAGCTTCCTGCCCTAAACTTGGCCGAGTGAGAATCTGGGTAAACTCCCATGGCCATGTCAGTGGAAAGGATTACTTCCCTCTGGTGTGCAACTATATGATGATCAATTTTTGAGAAAAAGACTTGCGTTTCTCTGTTGCAGCAACAACACTACAAAGGCAGCGTGGCCCACAGCCACCCTGGGGAAGAAGGAAAAGTCCTGACCCATGCCAACTTTTCCAGTAAGAGAAAACTTTATCCATAGACTGAGACTGCTGTCTTGTGGCGGAAGAACTCCAGTAGAAAACAACACCTTAAAAAACAAAATTGGTGGTTGGATCATTGGTTGCCCTCTCCCCTCTTTGGAAGAGCTTTATAGCTCCAGCTGCCTTAAGTTCAAAACATCGTTAAAGATCCATCTCATCCTGGGCACCCTTTTTTAAAAAAAAACTATTACCATCTGGCAGACGGTACAGGACAATACAAACAAGGACAAATAGGCTGAAAAACAGCTTCTATCCCAGAGCAGGAACTATACTGAATTCTACTATATAGTGCAATATGAATGCATTATCAGGGGTTTTCAATTCAATTGTATAGAATGTGAAGGATGTGTGTTTGTGTTTTATTTTTATAATTATAGTGTACACTGAAGATGGCATTTAATTTCGTTGTGCTACAGGGCAGTGCACACCAGAACAACTAGACACAAGAGCAGTTTTTCCCCCAACGCCATCGCTCGGCTAAACAAATAATTCCCTCGACACTGTCAAACTATTTACTAAGTCTGCATTACTATTATTCTCCTCATCATTCCCATCACCTATCTCCTCTCACTTATGACTATAACTTTGTTGCTTGTCACCTTACGATTTATATGATTTGATTGCTTATTTGTATCCTATGACTATCATTAAGAGTGGTATCTTATGATTCTTGACCAACGTACCTTTTCCTTTTATGTACACTGAGAGCCTATGCACTGAAGACAAATTTCTTGCCTGTCCAATCACACTTGGCCAATAAAGCATTCTATTCTATTCTATTCAATTCTATTCTATTCTATTCTATTCTATTCTATTCTATTCTATTCTATTGTTTTATTCTGTTGCATTCTATTCTATCCCATTCTTATTCTATCCTATTCTCTGTTCTATTCTATTCTTATTCCATATTCTATTTATCCTATCCTAGTCTTATTCCATATTCTATTCCATTCAATTCTAATTCTATTTTTTCTCCTATACTGTACTATCCCATCCCACTATATTCTGTTCTATTCCTATTTCTATTCCTATTCTATTCTGCATTCTTTCCTACTCTATTCTTCCCTATTCTATTCTATTCTATTTTCCTATTCTATTCTATTATGTATATTGTCATCTATCACCCATGCAGTGGGTGTATATTGTCACCTTCACCCATGGAGACTCAAGGCGGCTCACAGAATATAAAACCCCACTTAAAACAATAAAACTAACACCCACCCACCCAAAAAAAAACCAGAAACAAAATACACTAATTCAATAAATTCAATCGTTTCAGGCTATTAAGCAGCAATTGGGAGAGGGGGAGGAAGAAAGGGAGGCTGACACACACACACACACACACCCCTCTCCCTCCTTTTCCTTCCCCCCCCCCCAAAAAAAAAGCAGAGCAGAAGAAACAAGAGTGACTCCATGTTGGAAGAAAAAAAAGAGACAAAACACACGGCGGGGGGGGGGGAGGGGAGGAAAGAAGAGAGAACGGCCGTTGGTGGGGGGGGGGCAGAGAGGGAGAGAGAGAGAGAGAGAGAG